>CM076580.1:1108741645-1109044445 GCA_034641835.2 Pinus albicaulis | reverse complement strand
ATTTTCTTCTCTCTTGATAGCGATGGAGTTGCGTTCTTGGTGCTACGTATTTATGGAGTGTTCTTTGTTTGGGTTGTTCTGGGGTTATGTGTGACATGCTTGGCTGAATGACCTATTGGAGACTTTACTGGTAGAAGCATCCTGCTGATCGCCATAACGCCACCATTCATTATCTCTGTTTTGGCTTGTCTTCCATCAATCTATTAATATGTTCTATCTCCTTCAGTATTGTGTGCCCTGATCTGAAATGGCATAGAACATGGTCAGAAATTAACATGGTATCATAGCTTTATGGGGAATACAATGCCCAATTTGTGTTGAATTGCAAATATCTGATCTATTGATCCATTGTGCAACATAATCACAAGTGAATAGCTTGTGGAGGAGAGACTAAGTCTCTGTCTTAGCCGCAAAAAATGAAGTTCAAGAATAGGGAGGGATAGATGATTGTTTTAGGGTCAATTTAGGAGGGCCAATGGACTTTTCAGAGGGTCAAGGTAGGAAAGACATATCTATGGACTATTTGATGGGTGGTTTGTCTCTAAAAAAGAGTGTCGAAGGCCTGTGAGGCTTCACTAAAGCCCACCGCAAGGATTAAGGAGGTTAGAGGACTACTTAAGGGCTAGAAACAACTTAGACCTACACCTAAGTGTCATGACCTTCAAGGAAGAGATAGACGCAACTTTAAGGAGCATTTATGGGCCAAAATTAAAGGGTGTAAGGGACTATGGTTTGTGCCCTAACTAGTACAGATTTGCAGCGTGGAGCAGACCCTAAAACAGGGAGCTGAAGTATGTATTTTGGGTGCATCTTGATGTATGTTGGATCCTAGTTTAGGGTCATATTTGCATCAGTTATCTAGCAGCATGTGGAAGCCAAGGAAGAAAACCACTCTATCACAGGAGGAAAGCTGCTAGATCTGAAGCAATTTCTGGGCATATTTAAGGTTTTAAATATCATTTGAAGGTCCTGAAGGACAGCAGAAGGAATTTTCCTTCTCTGAGCAAGCTTGGGCATGATTTGAAGTTCTGATGCTAGGCCATAGGGCATAGCACACATTTCGGTCAAATTAGAGATTTTTCAAAGAGTGGATAGCAACCTAAGGAGGCAATATGGAATTTAAGGAACCCCTCCTAGGTAAACCATAACCGTAGAAGGGTTTGTTTGCTGAATGTGTGATGAAACTGGGCCTGTAGTATGTGCCCTATATAACAGTGCAAATTGTATTACAGCAGTGTCTTGTGGAGGTGTGTTGGGTCCATGATTTATGCGGCAGTGTTTGGATCATGTGCTTGTCATATTTATGATGTGCGAAGGTGACAAGGTGACTTAGACTTGTTGTCATAAAGGACCTTGTACAACAGAAGGTGGACACACTTGGAAATTCATGATTAGATCATTAGTAAGTATTCTGATGAGGGCAGCAGGACTGGAGATATCTAAAATTGGTACGCTGATATAATGGAAGTGTATGCTACTATATTAGGGAGTCATTGGCGCAAAGGAAAGTCCATGTTTTGACAAGGTATGTATCAAATACCTACTATGTATTGCACGCCTTTCTGTTGCAAAGAAGATATTATTCCAGGCATGTAGAACAAATCTGTAGATTGCACGAATTGTATGTCTAGCAACGCTCAAACCAGAAAACAGAATTTGTCATGCAAGCTTCAACTGTTTAGGAACTGTCTGGAAAGTTTGTCTAGTCAACAAGGCAACATATCAGAATGTCATAGAAGGACTTATGGCCTGGGAGTTCTGTGTACTCATAATTGAATGATGCCCTAATTCCTACAACATAACTAAGGGACAATCAGCGTAGGGGAGAAACTCTAGGGTGAAGGCAAGCCACATTGATAGAAATGATTGTTAGCAAGTGTTGAGAGGGCTAACAAGGATTGTGGCTAAGCCCTAACCATATTGCAGAATACAACAGGATACCAACACATGAGAAGGTATGTTTTTGTGTTAAATTGTTGGTCCTATTTTGGATAGTTGGAACATTTTAGTACAGCTTGCGGAAGAGAAAAAGGGAGGGCTAACGTGTTGGTTAGAAGCCCTAACTAGTGTAATGATTGGTGATAGGATCAAATTCATATGCAACCTATGGAAGCCATGTGTTGGGGTTCTCTTGGGTGTTAAGAAACCCCAACTGGGACCAGATCTCGCAATGAAGTAATGGGTTTCCTAGGACAGGACTGTTAGAGAAGTCTCTTGGCAGCCACGAGGAGGATTTCCTAAGTGTGAGGATTCCCTAGCCAGAGGTAGATGATACAACAAGTATTGGTCAATCGTGTTCTGCTAGAGGGCAACGTGAGAGTGGGCCAAGTGTGAACGTTGATTGTGCATTTATGGTATGTTGGAGGATAGTGTGATAGTACCCATGTTGGGGCCCGATGTGCACCATCTTCATGGACCTCGGTGGTTGCTAGAGGTCAAGGGTCTGATCAAACAGGAGCAGTTTTGTGTATACCTAGACTTGTGTGTGGAGAACTTCTACAGCAGATGATGGGCAGTCCTCCTAGCCCGTGTTCATTATGGGATATAGGAATCTTGCAGCGATAGGTGGTAGCCCTTCATGCCCTATGTTGGCCTTCATCGGTGCATCACATGAAGACCATAGTGGTTTGAAGTCCCTAAGTAATTGAGGAGCAGCAATGAGAATATTGAGAATTGTTCACAAACGGAGTTGTGAACAATTCGGCAGGAGTCTCGATGTGTTGTGCCCTTGATGGACTAAGACAAAACTAGTGAGCAGATTGTCAACCAAGCTTTAGTGGCTAGATGGACTTGGAGCATTGATAGAGTCAAGAGCTGCATATCGGGAGCCGAAGGACCGAGCTGGTACAGGGCATGACCGAGAAGAGCTGAGAGAGAATGCGACAGCGACATGGTCAGAGTATCTTGTTGAGGGCAAATTGGTTGTCGATGGACTGACACCAAACCCAGTTTTGTATCTTGTATCAATGGGTGTATGAAGGCCATTATCCTTCGTATGGGATCCCTAGACTGTTGTATCATATGTTGATTAATATAACAAAGTTGGGTTAAAAATTGTAAGAATTTTTCTATATTTTGTGCATTGATAGATTTACTACTATTTATATTTTGCTGTGCAAAGTAGTATCATTATGATTATTGGTTTGGTAGCGTGAAATATTTTAAGACACTATCCTAGACCCAAGATCATGTAAAAACAACATGGTATTAGAGATTATCTGAGCTACTTTAAGGGATAGTGAATCAGAGTGTGCTCAGCAAAGCAACTCAGAGGGAGTTGTGGGTGTCTAGATCAAGGAACGAAAGGTTCAACTAAAGAAGAGTCTAGGTTGGCTTGATGTTAATAAGCCATGTGAAAACTTGTTAAGCCAATGTGGACACCCAAATTAAGCCTTTATATTGCGTATAAATAGAAGGTGAGGGAGGCTAAGATAACATCCAAGCAAAAATATTTAGGAGTAAAACACCTTCTGATGTAAGCCACAACTTGAAGAAGAGAAAACTGAAGCCTGAAATGACTGTTTTGAGGTCATATTAGAAGATATAACAGGGCTAAGGAGTAGCTGCGTAAATACGTTGATAATAGGGTTGTTTTGGTACCAAAAGGGGTGGCATATTTATTGTTTAATAGAGTCTCAGGCACTATAGTTATTACAGGGATAACGCATGTCTGTTTTAGGCTTGTTGGAAGGGCTGTAAGGACTAATTCCTACAACAAAAGTAAGGGACAATTAGCATATGGGAGAAGCTCTAAGGAGTGCTTGGTATTGCTAAGCACAAAAAAAATATGATTGATTTTATTAAATCTTGTCAACACTACCATTGCCTTCTACATAATTCTGTATACAAGTTTAAATATATTGAAATTTTAACAATAAAAATCATGGATATCAGGAAAATACCTTTAGAACTTATCAATACACACTCTCCCTCTCTGAGTTGTCGAAGGTTTCAATTTTATCTCCATATGCTGGCAACAGACCACATCTTTTCTGCTCCGAATTGCAGGGAAACCCCCAAATCAGGAAAAGAATGTCTCAATTAAAGCTGGAAAAAGAGTTAAAACGGATCTTATATAATAAAATCGTGTTAAAAATATAGTCGAATCCAGAGTGCAGCGAAGAATAGAAGGGTATGATATATGTGCCAAAATCATAAATATTGTTAAATATCACCGAACTTTGTCCCGAACCTGGCCAAGGGAGAATAGCCGCTCGAAATTAAATTTTTAGAGGTACCAAAATCTTATAAAGCAATTGCTATAATTGTTTTGATTTTCATAAAGTTATAATTTTATTTAAGCAAAAGGAGGTCATTCAGTATTTTTATTTGAGTAAAGGAGGTCATTTCACATCTAGGAATAAATTTTAATAGGTCCATTTAGAGTTTAGACTAGTGGCCAAATTAGATTTTAATAGGTAGTAAAAAATTATAAAGCAATTGCTATGTTGGCTTTGGTTTTCATTAAGTTTTATTTTTATTTGAGTAAGAGGCGGTCATCTAGTATTTTGGGTTTTCATTAAGTTTTATTTTTATTTCAAGAAAATTTCATTTCAAATAGAAGTTTTATTTAATATTTAATGATGTTGAAGACCCATAAAGTAATAATGTTAGTTTAATGTTAGTTTAATTAGAGCATAAATAAAAACTATATTAGGGAATATAGTTTTTACACGGGAGCTTGTGCGTGCTGCTTGATCTAGGCTGGTGTTTGAAATTCTGACTCGGCCCTCCACCACCATGGCCCCCCAGAGTTCGATCTTGGTAGGGAACCACCCCTTGCTACTCCTCAAAATGATGTGCAGCCTCCTCATGACGAATCTGCAATCGCTTTTGTCTCTTTGTTTTCCTCAATGGGACTTCTGTAATCACGCCCAACAGTGGAAAAAATTGTGAAAAAACTCGGTGGAATACCAGAAACCACTCTGCCTCCAACACTCCCACATAGAGAAGCCCTCTAATGGGAGCTTGCTCCTTTTCATTTACAACTCCTTATGTGAGAGAACACTACAAGCTCCATCTCAACATGATGAAGTGTAGATATTGTGAGTAATTCAAAGCGAGGCTTTGCAAATTATCCAGTTGTCTACATTTGGTATACATGATAATAATGGCATTACCCATAAACACATATCCTCGTAACCAATACCTAGTTCTCTAAGAAACAATTAATGTTTCTAATATGCTCAGTTAGAGATGAAGGATTCTCCTAGGAGGTCAATTTGCTGGTTTGGGGTGTTGTATTTTTAGTGGTTAAAGGGTTAGAAGTTAAGGTGTTTAGGGGTGAACGGTGAGGGGTTAAGGGTCACAGGTTAAGAGGGTAAGGATTTATGGCTTAGGAGGTTCATGGATTAATATAGGTTAGGGGTTAATGTCATAAGATTTAATGAATGAAGGGGTTTATGGGTTATGATCTATGAGTGTAGGGGTTAAGGGAATATGGATTGGGGGTTAAGTGGGTAGGGAATTTAATGGTTATGGGTTAAGGGCTTATGTTTTGTGATAATTGGACTCCTAATCCCCTTATCACCATTATTTTGGGTTCCCTTATCAATTTCTCTCGTTGCCTTCCCTCTAGGTCCCCTAGGCCCTATGAAATTAGGTCCTAAGCCCCCTTCTCATTCTCTAATGCTAGGATTATAGATCTTAGTAAACCATGCTTGCACCTATGACTTCTACACATACATGCTACCCTTGTGTCCCCTTGGCCTATTCAAGACACCATAAGATACCCCCCCCCAAAGAAAATTTTTGCTTATGTCATTCCACATTTCCTAATGTTATGACCCCCCAAATTTGGTCTCAATGCCCCTACAAGTACACCCTTGGGCCTCCTTGGCTAAGGGAGTAAACGTATTAGGGGTTATGGGTTGTGATAAGGGAGACCCTAATCCACTTATCACAACTAGAAATAGGCTTATGAACACCATCGATATCTATTGTAGGTGTTGTGATGAAAGCAATAATGAATACAAAATTTGTGGTTAATAGGACAGGGAAAATGTATGCCAGAAACATAGTAGGAAATTTTGGAAAAAAGGTTTTAAGTAACCGGGACTGCACTCCCGCTCTTATCTCCTTAACCCTGCTCTTCTTTAAACTCTTTAAACCCTCCCTGTAATGGGAGCTTTCTCCTTTTCATTTACAACTCTTTATGTGAGAGAACACTACAAGCTCCATCTCAACATGATGAAGTGTAGATATTGCGAGTAATTCAAATCGAGGCTTTGCAAATTATCCAATTGTCTACATTTGGTATACATGATAATAATGGCATTACCCACAAACACATATCCTCGTAACCAATACCTAGTTCTCTAAGAAACAATTAATGTTTCTAATATGCTCAGTTAAAGATGAAGGATTCTCCTAGGAGGTCAATTTGCTGGTTTGGGGTGTTGTACTTTTAGTGTTTAAGGGGTTAGTAGTTAAGGTGTTTAGCGGTGAAGGGTTAGGGGTTAAGGGTCACAGGTTAAGAGGATAAGGATTTATGGCTTAGGAGGTTCATGGATTAATATAGGTTAGGGGTTAATTTCATAAGATTTAATGAATGAAGGGGTTTATGGGTTACTATTTATGAGTGCAAGGGTTAAGGGAATATGGATTGGGGGTTAAGGGGGTAGGGAATTTAGTGTTTATGGGTTAAGGGCTTATGTTTTGTGATAATTGGAATCCTAATCCCCTTATCACCATTATTTTGGGTTCCCTTATCAATTTATCTCGTTGCCTTCCCTCTAGGTCCCCTAGGTCCTATAAAATTAGGTCCTAATCCCCCTTCTCATTCTCTAATGCTAGGATTATAGATCTTAGTAAACCATGCTTGCACCTCTGACTTCTACACACACATGCTACCCTTGTGTCCCCTTGGCCTATTCAAGACACCATAAGATAACCCCCCCCCCCCCTGAAACTTTTTAGCTATGTCATTCCACTTTTCCTAATGTTTTTACCCCCCAAATTTGGTCTCAATGCCGCTACAAGTACACCCTTGGGCCCCCTTCGCTAAGGGAGTAAACGTATTAGGGGTTATAGGTTGTGATAAGGGAGCCCCTAATCCACTTATCACAACTAGAAATAGGCTTATGAACACCATCAATATCTATTGTAGGTGTTGTGATGAAAGCAATAATGAATACAAAATTTGTGGTCAATAGGACAAGGAAAAAGTATGCCAGAAACATAGTAGGAAATTTTGAAAAAAAGGTTTTAAGTAACCGGCACTGCACTCCCGCTCTTATCTCCTTAACCCTGCTCTTCTTTAAACTCTTTAAACCCTCCCTGTAATGGGAGATTGCTCCTTTTCATTTATAACTCCTTATGTGAGAGAACACTACAAGCTCCATCTCAACGTGATGAAGTGTAGATATTGTGAGTAATTCAAATCGAGGCTTTGAAAATTATCCAATTGTCTACATTTGGTATACATGATAATAATGGCATTACCCACAAACACATATCCTCGTAACCAGTACCTAGTTCTCTAAGAATCAATTAATGTTTCTAATATGCTCAATTAGAGATGAAGGATTCTCCTAGGAGGGCAATTTGTTGGTTTGGGGTGTTGTTTTAGTGATTAAGGGGTTAGTAGTTAAGGTGTTTAGGGTTGAATGGTTAGGGGTTAAGGGTCACAAGTTAAGAGGATAAGGATTTATGACTTATGAGGTTCATGGATTATAGGTTAGGGGTTGATGTTATAATAAATCAAGGGGTTTATGGGTTATGATTTATGAGTGCAGGTGTTAAGGGAATATGGATTGGGGGTTAAGGGGATAGGGAATTTAGTGGTTATGGGTTAAGGGCTTATGTTTTGTGATAATTGGACTCCTAATCCCCTTATCACCACTATTTTTGGGTCCCCTATCAATTGCTCTCACTGCCTTCCCTCTAGGTCCCCTAGGCCCTATGAAATTAGGTCCTAAGCCCCCTTCTCATTCTCTAATGCTAGGATTATAGATATTAGTAAACCATGCTTGCACCTTTGACTTCTATACATACATGCTACCCTTGTGTCCCCTTGCCCCATTCAATAGACCATAAGATACCCGCCCGGCCCCCCCACAAACTTTTTGGTTATGTCATTCCACTTTTCCTAATGTTATGACACCCCAAATTTGGTCTCAATGCCCCTACAAGTACACCATTGGGCCCCCTTGGCTAAGGGAGTAAACATATTAGGGGTTATGGGTTGTGATAAGGGAGCCCCTAATCCACTTATCACAACTATAAATAGGTTTATGAACACCATCAATATCTATTGTAGGTGTAGTGATGAAAGAAATAATTAATACAAAAGTTGTGGTCAATAGGACAGGGAAAAAGTATGCCAGAAACATAGTAGGAAATTTTGGAAACAAGGTTTTAGGTAACGAGGACTGCACTCCCGCTCGTATCTCCTTAACCCTGCTCCTCTTTAAACTCTTTAAACCCTCCCTATAATGGGAGCTTGCTCCTTTTCATTTACAACTCCTTATGTGAGAGAACACTACAAGCTCCATCTCAACATGATGAAGTGTAGATATTGTGAGTAATTCAAATCGAGGCTTTGCAAATTATCCAATTGTCTACATTTGGTATACATGATAATAATGGCATTACCCACAAACACATATCCTCGTAACCAGTACCTAGTTCTCTAAGAATCAAGTAATGTTTATAATATGCTCAATTAGAGATGAAGGATTCTCCTAGGAGGTCAATTTGTTGGTTTGGGGTGTTGTTTTCGGCCTTGGATACTTAGTGGTTAAGGGCTTCAAGGGTAAAGCGTCAAGGGCCAAAGGGATTTAGGGTCAGAGGATTTAGCAGTTAAGGACTCAATATTTAGGAGATTTAGGTGTTAGTGGTTAAGGGGTTAGTAGTTAAGGTGTTTAGGGGTTAAGGGTCACATGTTAAGAGGATAAGGATTTATGGCTTAGGAGGTTCATGGATTGGTATAGGTTAGGGGTTAATGTCATAAGATTTAATGAATGAAGGGGTTTATGGGTTATGATTTATGAGTGCAGGGGTTAAGGAAATATGGATTGGGGGTTAAGGGGATAGGGAATTTAGTGGTTATGGCTTAAGGGCTTATGTTTTGTGATAATTGGACTCCTAATCCCCTTATCACCATTTTTTGGGGTTCCCCTATCAATTTCTCTCGTTGCCCCTAGGCCCTATGAAATTAGGTCCTAAGCCCCCTTCTCATTCTCTAATGCTAGGATTATAAATCTTAGTAAACCATGTTTACACCTATAACTTCTACACATACATGCTACTCTTGTGTCCCCTTGGCCCGTTCAAGACACCATAAGATACACCCCCCCCCCGCCCCCCCAGATACCCCCCCCCCCCGTTCAAGACAATAGAATTTTTCCTACATTTCTTTGAATCATTTGGAGATGATATGGTTGCAGTTATTGAAGAGTCTAGGGTTTCTGGCTCTATCTATCACCTTTCAATGCCACTTTTTTAACTCTCATTCCTAAGTCTGACCATCCTGTTTCCTTTAATGAATTTCGGCCCATTTCGTTGTGTACTTTCTTATACAATATTATTGCTAAAGTTATTTTCTCTAGGTTGAAACGCTTTCTCTCCAAGAACATTTCTGCAGAGAAATTTGGCTTTTTGGATGGAAGGAAAATCCATGAAGCAGTGGGGGTAGCTCAAGAAACCCTCCACAGCCTCAAAAAGAGTGGGAAAAAAGGACCTATAGTAAAAATTGACCTCTCTAAGGCCTATGATAGGATCAGCTGGATGTTTTTAAGACTCTTGTTGACGCATCTTGGCTTCAGATATGATTTTCTAAGATGGATTATGGGGTGTTTCACTTCTTCATTGATCGTTGTCCTTATAAATGGTGCAGCCTCTGATTTCTTCAACCCACAAAGGGGCCTTCGTCAAGGGTGCCATCTCCCCCCCCTTATTTTTCTATTGGCTGCTGAAGGCATAAGTTTAATGATTCACGAGGCTAAGAGACAAGGGGAGCTCAAAGGTATCGAAGTAGCAGTCAATCTCTGGGTAACCCATCTCCTCTTTGTAGATGACATCTTGCTGTTTAGTAGCGGGAGTATAGAAGACTGTCGGTGTTTAAAGAAGATCCTAGACCTTTTTCTAAAAGCGACTAGACTAAGTATAAATGGCCAAAAATCTTCCCTGACCACTGCAGGGCTCTCAAGGGTGGAAGTGGACAGAATAAAAGACTACCTTCAATTTGAAGTTAAAACTCTACAGGACTCCTTTAAGTATCTGAGCTTCTTTCTTAAGTTGGATAATTATTGGATTCAGGATTGGAAATGGCTCTTAGATAAAATTGAGAACAGGATGAATCACTGGAATTTCAAATGGCTGTCCAAAGCAGGGAGGTTGGTTCTAATCAAATCTGTGCTGATGGAAATTCTGGTTTACTGGGCTAGCCTCATTTGGGTGCAAAAAATTATTCTGATGAAGATCAAAAAAATCTGTAGCAGATTCCTATGGGCAGGCTCCAAGTCGGAACACGTAACCCCTTGGGTTGCGTGGGAAAAATTAGTCAGAACAAAATGTTGAGGTGGCTGGGGAATAAAGGACCTCTTTCCATTCTCAAGGTCTCTAGCGGCCAAACTAGCTTGGAGAATAATCACTACAGAGAACCTTTGGAATTTAGTAACAAGGAGGAAATACATAGACCCTATGCCAACTCTGGTCTGGCTCAGACTACCTCAAAAATCGTTCAAGAATTCGTTAGTGGTGTGGAAGGCTTTGGTGGTAGCTGTAAAAATTATTGAACAAGGTTTGGCCTGGAATGTTGGGGATGGGAGATTGGTCATACTGGATCAAGATCCTTGGGTGGGTTGTACGGGTTCTTTTGTGCTCTCAAGAGATGTGATCGAGCACCTTAATAATAGAGGGTTGCATTTCCCAAACCAAGTAGCTGACTCTGGAAATTATTCGATTTGGAGACAAGAATGGATGTTTGGGAGTGCTCTATTCTTGGAAGAAATATGGTTTGAGGAATGGGAGAACTATAGATCTGGCCTACTGAATTCCCATATCCGAATTACTGACAAGAACGATGAGTTACGGTGGGTGCACTCTCAAACTGGTATGTATACCCCTAAGCCGGGTTATGCTTGGTTGATGTCTCAGAATGGGTGGGAGGATCCCATCTGGTGGTCAAAACCATTATGGAAGCTAAAAGGGCCAGCTAAGACAAGATTTTTTTTCCGGTGTATTCTTCAGAAGAAAGTCCCCACCTGGGATTTCCTTAAAAAAAAAAGGGAAAATTGGTCCAAGGTGGTGCTCTTTGTGCAAAGACAGTGAAGAATCAGTGTAGCACGTTTTTCTCTCTTGCCCCATTACCATTATCCTTTGGAATGAAATGCTAAGGATGAAAAATATTCCTCAGAGATGGGAAGGCTAGCTTCTCTCAGAAGCATGGCAAAGATTGTGGCAGGAAGCTCCTAATGACAAAGTTAGAACTATGCCCCTCTTGATTTCCTGGGGAATGTGGATTGCAAGAAATCAATTGATATTCAAAGATACTCTTTTCCCTATCGATAAACTGGCAGCAGAAGGGGCAGCCATCTTTGAAAACATCCCTAACCCTTGTGACTCTCAGAAATTCAGAGTTGTTCAGAGGGAAGTGGTTAGGGGAACTATATCCTTATCACCATTATTTTGGGTTCCCTTATCAATTTCTCTCGCTACCTTCCCTCTAGGTCCCCTAGGCCCTATGAAATTATGTCCTAAGCCCCCTTCTCATTCTCTAATGCTAGGATTATAGATCTTTTTAAACCATGCTTGCACCTCTAACTTCTACACATACATGCTACCCTTGTGTCCTCTTGGCCCATTCAAGACACCATAAGATACCCCCCCCTCCCCCCCCCCAAGAAAATTTTTGGTTATGTTATTCCACTTTTCCTAATGTTATGATCCCCCAAATTTGGTCTCAATTCCCCTACAAGTACACCCTTGGCCCCCCCTTGGCTAAGGGAGTAAACGTATTAGGGGTTATGGGTTGTGATAATGGAGCCCCTAATCCACTTATCACAACTATAAATAGGCTTATGAACAACATCAATATCTATTGTAGGTGTTGTGATGAAAGCAATAATGAATACAAAATTTGTGGTCAATAGGACAGGAATCATCAAGATGTTGAACCATACAATGTAAAGATGGTTTTCAATGCTAGCTAGTGATCTAGTCACATAAAAGAGTCCCCCATAAATTTGTGCTTTAGGACACCCCTAGGATTCAATAATTAATCTAAAGTGAGAGGATTCATTGCTAAGGTGACAATGGAAATGACCTTGGGTTGACACAAAATGACACTCAGTGATCCTTACAAAACTAGGGTGTCAGTTTCATCATCAACAAGAGGCACAATTGACAAGTCGCAACATCTCACATTGAAAGGCACTAAGAAACAAATATTTATGCATGTTTTTCCACCAAGGGTACCTTAATTCACAATTCCTAAGGCACAAATCACATATTTGGATTAATTTTGGATAACTTGTCATATTCCACTAGCTTCGTGCATGAAGAGGAGCTCCCATGCTTTAAGAAGATTTTGGGGGATTTCATGGCATAGTCAAGGGTCTCATGTATAAAAGAAGAACGTCATAGCTAGTTGGTTTACTTTTTCTTTCACACATTGAGAGACAGGATTCATGTATTTTAAGGTGTGTTTTATTGTTGAGTTCACATATTTGGAAGCACAAATGCACAAGTGGAAACATCTCAAGAGTGTCATAAGAGTAAGAAATATTTAGAATTCCTACCATATTTATTAGGATTTATATTTCACACTAATGTTTTTCGGAGTTTCCTGCCTTTTTTTAAAATAATTTGGTTTAAATTGAGAATAAAACTCATTACTATTCAATGAAATTATGATTTAGATTTCCCACCAATATTTTTAAGAGTTTCTAATTTCCATTTTGTTTAAATTGAGAATATAACTCATTCTTATTCAATGAAATCACTATTAAGATTTCCTGCCATTTTTAGATTTCCCACCATTTTTATTAAGATTTAGATTTCCCACCAATATTTTGACCAATATTTTTAGGGTTTTTTACTATTTAAATTTAGAATAGAACTCATTCCTATTCAATAAAATTTTGTTTGAAGATGTGTTTGAGTGTGCTTTAGATAAAAATGGAGTCACTAAGAAGTAAGCGCCCCATGACTACAAGAAGAGGAAATGAAAAGAGGTAAATTTATATTTTATAATAATGAATTATTTTAAGTTGTTTTTTTGTGATTTTAGATCGATTTTAACTTTAAAGACAAATTTATATTTTATAACCTTGAATTATTTGCAGTTAATTTTTATGATTTTAAATAAATTTCTATGTATATCTTAGAAAATCTAAATTAAAAAATTAAAAAATTGAAGCCGCAAGTGTTTGGACGTTTTAGCTATCTTGTTTTTTTCTCTGTCTGAAACAGGTGTGCCTATATATTTAGGCCGATAGGCCTATTCTTTTGAATCAGTTATTTTTTGGGTTTGTCAAACTTTTTATTGTGCTGGTGACATTGGTCCTGAATCATGTTGGCGACATTTATCCTCAATGCATGTTCGGCTGCATGTGCTTTAATTCTTGATCGCCTGCACCGTTTTTATGAGGCAAAACCACACCTTGTACATTTAATTCTGGATTGCCTCCACAGTTTTAGATGTTTGCATGCTAATCCCTTCAGAACGGATGGTATAGTTGCAGATGGACAGTCATCTTAGTTAAAGGTGTTGCAGTTTTTCTTGAATTTGTTTATTATGTTTGGATATAACAGATTAGGAGTGTATGTAAGATACACTCAACTAGAAGTAGCTTTTCCAACAATCTCAAAACCAAGTTTTGCAGCAGCAGCCACTTTCACATTCAACTCCCTCAAAACCACAGTTATAAGCTCCTTAGCAAACACAGCAAGAGTCCACTACAAGTATCTTTTCCAACAACCTCAAAACCCAGTCCTGCAGCAGTCGCTATCACATTCAACTCCATAAAAACCACAGTTAGCAGTTCCTCAGTAAACACAAAAAATTTCCAGTATACAGCAATCACAAACATCATCCGCATTATGCAATGTCCAGACACAAGTAGTAAACCAAATTAAGTAGCAGCAAAAACCTTCCCAGGTTGTTTCTCACTGTCATGAAGATTATCAGAGTTAGGATGGGTGTTTACTGTTGTTTGTTGTTCTTTTCTGCAAATGTGTCGAGGCCACTGAGTATGTTAAATACAAGGACCCATATAGATGAATAGTTTCGTTTGCATAATCTCAAAGAAAAGTCATCAAGTTTTGCATAAGGTTTGGGCTTAGGCAAATTTTGTGGCCCTTCATTGTGACCAGTCGAATATATGACATTTGATCGAAAGGATTTGGGGTATATTGTAGTGACAATTTTAGGCCTCTTTTTTATGGCGTTTTGGATGTAGGGTTTCCTCATGTGAGAGTTTTGAGAGTTTGTAATGGTTTTTGGTATGCCCAGAAGATAATCACATCACATATTCTATGTTTGCTGCAAAGGTTTCATTCCATCATTTGATTACATTCTCACAATAATGCAGAATCAAATTACTTGTGTTTCTTAATAAAAAATTCTAAAAAAATTGAGCCTTGCAAGCAAATGTTATGCTAGTTGTCTCTGCCAAAAATGTTAGCGTTGCACCATTGCTTTCCTTCTTTGTTTTTTTCTTTTGGTTTTTATTTAAATTGAAATTCCTATATCATGTTTTTCTCTTGCATAGCATTGCTCTACAATTTGAGACTTCTATATTGGTGACAATATAATTGAGACTTGCAAGCAAATGTTATGCTGGCTGTCTCTGCCATAAATGTTACCGTTGCACCATTGCTTTCCTTCTTTGTTTTTCTCTTTTGGTTTTTATTCAAATTGAAATCCCTATATCATGTTTTTCGATTGCATAGCACTACTCTGCAATTTGAGACTTCTATATTGGTGACAATAGAATTGAGACTTGCAAGCAAATGTTATGCTAGTTGTCTCTGCCAGAAATGTTAGCGTTGCACCATTGCTTTCCTTCTTTGTTTTTATCTTTTGGTTTTTATTTAAATTGAAATCCTTATATCATGTTTTTCGCTTGCATAGCACTGCTCTACAATTTCAGACTTCTATATCAGTGACAATAGAATTGAGACTTGCAGGCAAATGTTATGCTGGTTGTCTCTGCCATAAATGTTAGCGTTGCACCATTGCTTTCCTTCTTTGTTTTTCTCTTTTGGTTTTTATTTAAATTGAAATTCCTATATCATGTTTTTCGCTTGCATAGCACTGCTCTGCAATTTGAGAATTCTATATTGGTGACAACAGATTTCATTCAACCTGCCAAAACATTGTTTACAAATTTTTATTTCGAAAGAATATTCAATATAATGTCTTTTAATGTGAGAATACCAATATTTTCAGTCACAAGATTTCCGAATTAGCATGCATATTATTCCTTCACCTTCTAGATGTTCAATATTTTCATAGAAGTAAGTTTTAACGATCAATACAGATTTCCCAATATACGTTTTTTGGGGTTTTGTTCGGTTATAATACTGCTTTTTCAATTTTTGATGAATATTATGTTGGTTTACTATTACGTTTTTATGTTAGCACTTTTATTATGACATTATCTTCATTAGTTTCAGAATTTATTTGGCATAGAAATTAACTAGAAGTATTTCAAATCATTGTAGATTATTGTCAATAGATGGACCTGCGTTAATTTATATAATTCTTCAAGTCCCTAAATTATATATCTGCTATATTGATCAACCGAAACTTCAAGATGAACCCTATATAATTTGTCCCTGTTTTGTCCCAATTTCAACCAACATTCTGGGGTGAAAATCATATCATTTCTGATGTCAATTCTGAATTTGTGTCATATAACCAATCCTATATGGTGTCTGCCTTACTGGAGGAAGTTCCGATATAGAAAATAGACCTTTTATAAGCAAGAAACGATTCATCTTCATCACACTTATTTTGTCTAATTTAGGCCTGCAAGCAATGGCAGATCCTGATCTTTCTTGGTTTCTTGTATATATATGGTTGTCTTCCATGGTTGTAATTCATACGCTGTAAATACCCAAGAAGCATGTGCTATCAAGAAACACTATCATGCCTTAAGAAAATTTGAATAAATCCTTGTTAATTATGGTATTTCTTGGTTTCTTTTATATATATGGTTGTTTTGTATATTTTTATTGCAGGTGATTATTAAGGAAAGAATTTTAAAAAATGGATAAGTCATTAAAGAGAAATTTGTTAGCCCATCTTAGCTTTTTCTTAATAAAAAAATTCAAAAAAAAATGAGACTTTCAAGCAAATGTTATGCTGGTTGTCTCTACCAGAAATGTTAGCGTTGCACTATTACGTTTTTATGTTAGCACTTTTATTATGACATTATCTTCATTAGTTTCAGAATTTATTTGGCATAGAAAGTAACTAGAAGTATTGCAAATCGCTGTAGATTATTGTCAACAGATAGAACTGCGTTAATTTATATAGTTCTTCAAGTCCCTAAATTATAAACAAAGGCCCAACAACATCAAGAATTTGGAGTGCTTTGAATCTCTTATATAATTGGACTGCTTACAATAACCCATTGAATTTCATAATTTTGTATATAGCAGACTTTTCCTTTGCCTTTTTCAACTAGAAGCCTAATATGTTAGTGTGCAGTTGTCTCTTCTACTGTTGTTCAACTACCTGTGCAATTTTCTCTTCTACTGTTGTTCAACTACCAATTCCACCTTGTTTTATCCATGTCTAGCCCTCAGTCCTAAACTATTTCACTTAGAATTAAAATTGTAATCCTTATTTAATGATGCTCGATGACACAATAGGTCTCTTTACAATAATGTATGCTACAAATTTTATGTAGAAGCCTAAAAGGTAGTCACATGAAGATGAATATAGACAGATTCCAGAGAAACTGGGGTTTATTCCTGAAAATTATGAGCCTCTATTGTTTAGTTTCCTTTTTTGGAGTTCATAGAATGATAACCACAATGGATTTGGGAGTTTTATTGACATGCACATGGCATCCATTGCTTCAATATATCATTCAAGTGTTTCACTCAACATGATTACCGTTAGATGCTTTTCTCTCTTTCTTTTTTTATATTGGACTTCTGTAATGGTTCTTTCAGCCTAGTTGTTCACATAGCAATTGTTTTTAACTTTTTTTAGCCTATTTGTTTACATGGAAATATTTTATTGTTTATCTTTAGGAAAAATAACTCCTCAATTATTGTTATATGTGAACCCATTCACACCACCTTGCAATTTATTCCCTGGAAATGGTGATGTCGTTGTGGCTTTAGACTATAAAATTTTACAACTCATACTTCTCTTTAAGAAAAAAAATGAAATTCAAATCTTATGATCTGAATTGAACTCTTATGAAATGACAAGGATTTGCTAATAAAAATGTTTTTTTTGTTATGCAGTCTATCCGTGGATATCCATACCGAGGTAAGAAATTATTTTTCGTTTTGGACGTCAATGCTTTTTTAACAATTATTGTGTTTTCTTTTCTACTTTAAAATTTTTCTTACTAAATTTTATTAAGTGTCGCAATCTATATGTGTAGGTATCCAATAGGAATGAAAGACATCTTAAGAGATCACTTTTAACAGTGAGTAAAACCACAAAGTCAAGCCACATTACAAAAAAAAAAAGACAACATTCGATGTGGCATCATAAAAAAACACCCACAAAAGAGAGCACTAGGATCCATTTCCCCATTACAACATGAATCTAGTTGCTTTAGTGTCAACACCAATTCTAATGCACATATTCTTGAGAAAAATGTGAATGAACCATTGGAAGGTATGATCATTTTTCAACTTTATATTTCTTGTATAAATACTTAAAGATTTTATGTTAAGAGATTCATATTGTTATTGTCTCAAAAGGTGTGATTTGTTTTGCAGAAAATTCTTAGTACGTACCATCACAACAACTTTATGGTTTGGAGCAAGAACCATCACAACTAGATCATGATATGGAGCAAGAAAAACCACAACAAGAGCATGGCTTGGAAGGGGAAGATCCAAGTATTGAAGCCCATAGTACAAAAAATGTGAAAAGGAAGGGTAGGGGACCAGCAAAATGCCTCTTTGGAAACACTACAGAGGCCTTTGCATTGCCTAAAATTCAATTTAATGAGAGGGGACAACCTGTTGGTCCACAGTCAGAGAAATTCTCCTCCTTTTTAGGTGTCCTTGCAAGAGAGATTGTAGGCATCAAACACATGGAATGGAAACAAGTGCCTGAAACACTTAAAAAAGACGTATGGAGTGCAATCAATGTGAATATCAACCAAATAATTATTGGATTTTTTTCTAAATTTCATTGGTGTATGTGAACGTGTGCATGATAAGTTTAATTTAAAATAAGTATTTGAATCTAATAATTCGTTGTTTATCTATTGTAGCGTACCTACCAAATAGACTTGTCAGCAGAGCAATGGTGTTATAAAGCAATATCTCAGTGCTTGAGAACTTACAGATATAATTTGTATAAAAATTATTATTTGAAATACAACACAGATGAGGAGAGGATGACAAATGTTCCTATCGGAGTAAATGAAACTGATTGGATTGAATTTGTTAGAATACGATATGATCCTAAATTCAAGGTAAAAATGAATGACAAATGTACTTGTTATCATTAAATGAGATTTGATTTGAATCCTTGCATATAATCAATTTCAATCTAAGCATCCATTTTTTGTTGAGTTGCATGAGAAGGAAAAAGTCAATCAAGAAAATAGGGCATTAGAAACAGAGACCCACACTTCTGGCTGTAGAGGTTACTATAGAGTTGAAAATAACCTTGTAAGTTGTAACCAAATCTATTTTTTGTTCACAATTACCAATTGCAAATATACTTATCTAGACCATTGTAATTTTTGTGACTAGAATCAAACTTGCAATCAAAATGATGCACCTGTAACTAGGGCTGATGTGTGGATGAAATGTCATACAAAGAAGGATGGCACTCCAATGTCATCATTTAGTGCAGAGAGAATAGTAAGTTCCTGACCTATTCTTGTATCTATTTAATTCTTTTATTTTTTAAATATTAGTGATGTTTCTTACATGTATTTTTTGAAATGTTGTCTTTGCTAGAAACAAATTGAATCGATACAAAATGATTCAGTGTCTCCTGCATATGCAACAAAGGAAGATGCCATTGCAATAGTTTTGGGGCCTGAGAGGAGGGGTTGTGTACGTGGGGTTGGATATGGGGTTACTCCAACTTATTTGTTTGGAAAAGAGCGTGATTACAAGAGGAAATTACATAATACAGAAGAAAAATTGAAAGAAAAAGACAAGGAACTTGGAATATTGAAGGCAACTGTTGAAGAATTAATGCAATGGAAAGCTGCCACGGAGGAGGGAAAAGAAAATGGTCGAGTTAATCCAAAACCAACCAAAAATGTAAGAATTACGTGTAGGTTATTTAATTGTTGATGTATGCCATCTTTGAAGATTGAAATTTTAAAAGCACAATGCCAATATGAACATGATTGTATTATTGTAGATATGTAATTAATGAAATATTATTTTTGTAGCTTAACCGTTCATCTTCTGATTTCATGGTATCGCATTCAAACTATTTATTTTTTAGTAGAGTTCCTTAAGTCCTAGTCAGGCTTCACTAGAACAAACTCCATTGACTTCAAGACAACCTATTCATGACCCAATTGGTGACACAATAACATGGGTAAGTTTTATACTTGTTTATTTTCTTTTTTAATATTATCTTTTTATTCTATGGAATCTTACAAGAATTTGTTTATTTGCAGGGTCAACCGCAATTACTACATTCAAATACAGGATTGAACGGGAAAAAATGTTCACTTACATATTTTAATGGTCAAGTGAAGGTTGCAAAGGGTTACATAAAAAACACTGAACCAAATTTTGTCATGCCCAATGGAGAAGTATTAGGAGAAGGATATTATTTTGTGTGCCCACAATCAATCTTGGTTGATTCAGATTGTGAAATTAAGCTTAAACGTAGAAGTAGTCTATGCGAGTATTTAGCAGATGCACTAAACACTTTTATATGTTGGAAGAGCAGTGACATTAAATTGATCAATGCTTGAGAGAGAACAATGACTTGGTAAATTACTATCTCAACCATTTGAGGATGCTGGACGTAGATTTTGATAGCTTACCTGTGATTAATATCATGGTTAAGATGTTGGATACATGATTACTATTATACTTATTTAAGCTGTATGTTTTTTACATCAAATGTACTGCAATGTTCTTGCTACTGTTTGGTTATTTTTTGTAAGTTGGATATATAAACCTTATCACGCTGGATATATATTGTCTTACCATGCTTTATAAATGTTGTGTAAGGGTTGCAAGCTTTGTGTGATTTTTGCTAATAGCCAGAATACTTTTCAATTAAGGCTTAAGTAACTATGAAACCATTTAAATTATCCATCTTGCACTTGCTAATGATAGATATTTGCCAAATTCTTTCTTTGTTTTGATATTTTTATTATTCCTTTGTTTTTGATGCTCAAGGAAGCACACATTTGGCTTATCAGGTACATATGCACTCTCTCTCTTACACTTTGGAATCTAAATTGATAAGCTGGAACAAGTCCTTAAGGAGCTTGCATATGTTAATGATAGTGTGATTCCTCATCATGTTTTGATGTCACTGCTCCTTTTTGCAGATCAAGCAGTTCTTTTGGCCTCATCCCTAGGAAGATTTTAGTGTTAAGTTGACTCCTTAGGTTGGTTTTGTGATATTAGACACTTGGTGCTAAATTTAGTAAAACTAGGGTGATGGTCTTTAATCCCATTAATGAAGCTCTTTCTACTTCTCACTTTTCTTGTAGAGAACAACTAATGCATAGCATTTAGGAGTGCAATTTACATGTCTCTCTTATTCTTGGTGCAAAGGGTATGCTTCTCATTCATGTTCACAATATTTCTAGATTCACTTTTAGGATATCTTTTTAGGATGAGGCTCTTTGATGTTGTCTAAAATCCATAATTTTGTATGGTGTGATGAAGTCTTGGTTATATGAGTGGAAAGAGTTCACATTATTACGCTTTAGTGAAATTTTCTATATGGAATCTTCCTCTTAGCGTGTCATTGTTTAAGTAGAGTTTGGGGCCTAACCGCTTTACATTTAATTTATCTTTAGGTTTACCTCTTGCTTATATAGATTCCACTAATTGGGTGACCACTTCAAGATGTGATAGGTACCCTTTCTTTATGTTTTTTTTTCTAACAAGTTCACTTATTTCGATTAGTTCAACCATATAGACTATACAGATATTTCAATTAGTCACTCCCACTACTTCATTTCTCTTTTGATGCTCATCCTCATCTTTTCCCTTTGAGGATTAACACTCTAAATATAGATGAAATCTATAAAACATTTGTTTAATGTTTAAAGTACTTAGCTCACTCAGTATAAGCCTTTAAACTCCAAGATGGCTTTGTTAATCTTGGGAAAGAACCTCTGGATAGAATTCTGGTCTGCTGAAATAAACCTGATGGTAGTATTTCACATGGCACAGACTTAGACTTATCCATATTAATATGTCTGAGATTTATTATAGTTAATGCAATTACATAACCTGAGTCCCCCATAACTGTTACTATTTGACAAGTATATATTAACCTGTCAGTATGTAAATATCAAATATGAATGCAAGCAGTTCAGAATATCTCACAAAATCGAAACTAGACTAATTCTTCAAGACTCTTTGCAAACAATGGCTGTTTTTATATGCAACAGAGGATGTATGTGATGATCTTAACAAGCCTTATTGGTAAAAATGGGCCTGATGTGATGACTGCAAAAAGCTCCGAAGAAATTAGGCTCAAGCCTCAAAATCTTCAAAACAGGATATTTGAAGTTCACCAAGGTTGCATGGAACCAGCTGAAGTAGACTGGTGATGAACTGATTTTAGACCTTTGACACAAAAAAAATGCTGGAATTAGTGATAATTGAGGACCATATATTAATTTTTTGAGAATAATATTTTTGATTACTTTTGTTCAGTGTTAGCCAACTTCTTTATTCATTTTGATATTTTTATTATTCCTTTGTTTTTGATGCTCAAGGAAGCACACATTTGGCTTATCAGACACATATGCACTCTCTCTCTTACACTTTGGAATCTAAATTGATAAGATGGAACAAGTCCTTAAGGAGCTTGCATATGCTAATGATAATGTGATTCCTCATCATGTTTTGATGTCACTGCTCCTTTTTGCAGATCAAGCAGTTCTTTTGGCCTCATCCCTAGGAAAATTTTAGTGTCAGGTTGACTCCTTAGGTTGGTTTTGTGATATTAGACACCTGGTGCTAAAGTTAGTAAAACAAGGGTGATGGTCTTTAATCCCATTAATGAATCTCTTTCTACTTCTCACTTTTCTTGTAGAGAACAACTAATGCATAGAATTTAGGAGTGCAATTTACGTGTCTCTCTTATAGTTTCTTGGTGAAAAGGGTATGCTTCTCATTCACGTTCACAATATTTCTAGATTCACTTTTAGGATATCTTTTCAGGATGAGGCTCTTTGATGATGTCATAAAATCCATAATTTTGTATGGTGTGATGAAGTCTTGGTTATATGAGTGGAAAGAGTCCACATTATTACGCTTTAGTGCAATTTTCTACATGGAATCTTCCTCTTAGCATGTCATTGTTTAAGTAGAGTTTTGGGCCTAACCGATTTACATTCAATTTATCTTTAGGTTTACCTCTTGCTTATATAGATTCCACTAATTGGGTGACCACTTCAAGATGTGATAGGTACCCTTTCTTTATGTTTTGTTTTCCTAACAAGTTCACTTCTTTCGATTAGTTCAGCCATATAGACTGTATGGATATTTCAATTAGTCACTCCCACTACTTCATTTCTCTTTTGATGCTCATCCTCATCTTTTCCCTTTGAGGATTAACACTCTAAAGATAGAGGAAATCTATAAAAAAATTGTCTAAAGTTTAAGGTACTTAGCTCACTTAGTATCAGCCTTTAAACTCCAAGATGGCTTTGTTAATCTTGGGAAAGAACCTCTGGATAGAAGTCTGGTCTGCTGAAATAAACCTAATGTTAGTATTTCACATGGCACAAAATTAGACTTATCCATATTAATATGTCTAAGATTTCTTATAGTTAATGCAGTTACATAACCTGAGTCTCCCATAACTATTACTATTTGACAAGTAGATATTAACCTGTCAGTATGTAAATATCAAATATGAATGCAAGAAGTTCAGAATAGCTCACAAAATCGAAACTAGACTATTTCTTCAAGACTCTTTGCAAACAATGGTTGTTTTTATATGCAATAGAGGATGTATGCGATGATCTTAACAAGCCTTATTGGTAAAACTAGGCTTGATGTGATGACTACAACAAGCTCTGAAGAAATTAGGCTCAAGCCTCAAAATATTCAAAACAGGATATTTGAAGTTCACCAACGTTGGATGGAACCAACTGAAGTATACTGGTGCTTGAAATGATTTTAGACCTTTGACACAAAAAAAATGCTGGAATTAGTGATAATTGAGGACCATATATTAATCCTCTGAGAATAATGTTTTTTATTACTTTTGTTTAGTGTTAGCCAACTTCTTTTTTCATTTTGATATTTTTCTTATTCATTTGTTTTTTATGCTCAAGGAAGCACACATTTGGCTTATCAGGCACATATGAACTCTCTCTCTTACACTTTGGAATATAAATTGATAAGCTGGAACAAGTCCTTAAGGAGCTTGCATATGCTAATGATAGTGTGATTCCTCATCATGTTTTGATGTCACTGCTCCTTTTTGTAGATCAAGCAGTTCTTTTGGCCTTCTCCCTAGGAAGATTTTAGTGTCAGGTTGACTCCTTAGGTTGGTTTTGTGATATTAGACACCTGGTGCTAAAGTTAGTAAAACTAGGGTTATGGTCTTTAATCCCATTAATGAAGCTCTTTTTACTTCTCACTTTTCTTTTAATCCCATTAATGCTACTACTAACCTGAGGTCAACATATCAATGCCCAAAACACTTGTGAAGTCTAAATGCCAAAGGTCTATCTTACATTGTGGTCTACGTGTAATTTCAATGTCAGTGGAGGTTGAATGTATCAATGTTAAGACCAATGCATCGTGGCAATATGTCAATGTATCAAACTTTGTCAAATATGATATCTCAGTCAAGTATCCTCAAATTTCAAGGTCATATCAGTGTAGGATAGATAGGTTCACTATCTATGTGTACTAATGTTCACAAATTTGATGCATAAATCAATATTTCAGGGTCACATAAGGTAAGTGTTATGGCACTATGTTTTGGTTCATAATTGCAATGAGAGGTTTTGGTTCATTACTTCTCACATGTTATAGCATTTCCAGAACCTAACATGGCACACAATCAAATTTCTGCCTCTCTTTTACGCTGCTTACTATGCTGCTTAAATTAATATAAAATGTGATTAGCACAAATAATATACAATCAGCACAAGACTAATTAAGGCCAAGAGAAAAGCCTTTAGGTTTGAGTGTGCCTTAAGTGCATAACCTACTAAAGACTCTTTTTAAATCTAAACAACAAACTCATCTCACTGATAATTTCTCTGAACGAAAGAATCCCAAAAAGTTCTCCAGCTACCCTGGTAAACCTGCTGATAATTGAGCATGCACCCAGAATGGCCAGCAAAACCAACAAGAATACAGTCCACACACATACCCTGTGTATAATTAGCAGAGTAATTGTAGTTATTTAATGTGAATGCACACTTATTTGCATAAATATCTATTGTTCTTCATAAAAAAACTACAGAAATACATCATACTGCAGGTATCAAACATTCTACTATTGAAATTTAGAATGAATTTGTAACTTGTTGACACAAGGTGATCAAATTTGAAGTACATACCACCCTATCCAAGCCAGAAACAACTTTGGGCCTAAGTCTTCTCTATATTTGGCAAAGTTGTACATGAATGTATACATAAGCACAGTAGGTTCAACCACCCCAAGAATTAACAAAGGCTGACCTCTGAAAATAGAATGGATGATGCCACATATTGCGTTGGATGACAATGTTTGAACTGCGGTAAGGATTCAATTTGCAGTGTGTTTAGATACTCAGTTTTTAATAGCATTTATCAGTAAAGCCTCAAGAAAGAAAAAAATGCATCTTTTATTAATCCTATTTCTATTTTTTTCCCATATTTTCTATGAAATTATTGACCAATTTCAATGGAAGATTCATCTGAATAACTAAAGTGATTAGCAAATTTAAAGAATGAATTTTTTCAAGGGGTGAGTGTTAATTGCCTGCAATGAATGCTTGTTAGTCAATACTATTACATGAAAACTATTCCTTTCATATATTATTAGTTATGCCACAAAGACAACTTGACTCATATTAGACTTCCTATGGAGGAATTCAACTCTAGATGTGGCAATATGGAGTGCACATATGGTAGATTTGAATGAGGTCTATTACTTTCACAGACGATCAATAATCTTCAAATCCCTTTCCCACAAAAAACTTGCATCTCCTTGTGATATAGATATAGTGGAATGAATTTTATTGATCAGACCAAGGCCCCTAATTGATATATGGACCTTGAATGTAAATGAAGCTGCAAAAGCCTTTCCAACAGCCTCCTAGTAATTTAGAACAAATTTATTTTTCTAAGATATATCTTGAGTCCTTCAGTGGAGTTTATCTCTAATGCCAAAACTTCCTCAAGTGTGCTACCTTTTTTCTTAGAATCATTTTCAAAAGACCAGTTAAAGCATACTGCAATGATTCTCAGAATCATTTCTCTTGTATTTCCAAGAGATATCAAAGAGTCCTTAAGTGCAGTTTATCTATAATGCCAAAAGCTCCTCAAGTGTTTCACCATTTTTTTACAATCGTTTTCAAAAGGTCATTTCTTAAAGCATACTACAATGCTTAGAATCATTTTCAAAAGGTAATTGGGTCATAGTATGGAATGTGCACATCCAATGGGCTATTTAAGCATACTGCAATGCTTATAGTCATTTTCAAAAGGTAATTGGGTCATAGTATGAAATGTGAACTTACAATGGGCTATTTATGAATATCTGTGTGCATAACTACCCTTGTAGACAGGTTGGATATCTCTTGAGGACATTTTAACCAATGTCCATCACGGATTTTGGGGCTTTAAAGGGTATCTTAGGGTTCATATTTCTTAATAAGCAGGGTTCAAGGTTTAATTCCTTCACATTTTTGGTATAATGCGTTTAAAGTTTTAGGGTCTAAGATTTAAGATGTAGGATGAACTAGCTCAAGGACATTGGATACTGCTACTAACCTGAGGTCAACATATCAATGCCCAAAACACTTGTGAAGTCTAAATTCCAAAGGTCTATCTTACATTGTGGTCTATGTGTAATTTCAATGTCAATGGAGGTTGAATGTGTCAATGTTAAGACCAATACATCGTGGCAATATGTCAATGTATCAAAATTTGTCAAATATGATATCTCAGTCAAGTATACTCAAATTTCAAGGTCATATCAGTGTAGGGTAGATAGGTTCACTGTCTATATGTACTAATGTCCACAAATTTGATGCACAAATCAATATTTTAGGGTCACATAAGGTAAGTGTTATGGCACTATGTTTTGGTTCATAATTGCAATGAGAGGTTTTGGTTCATTACTTCTCACATGTTATAGCATTTCCAGAACCTAACATGGCACACAATCAAATTTCTGCCTCTCTTTTACGCTACTTACTATGCTGCTAAAATTAATATAAAATGTGATTAGCACAAATAATATACAATCAGCACAAGACTACTTAAGGCCAAGAGAAAAGCCTTTAGGTTTGAGTGTGCCTTAAGTGCATAACCTACTAAAGACTCTTTTTAAATCTAAACAACAAACTCATCTCACTGATAAGTTCTCTGAACAAAAGCATCCCAAAAAGTTCTCCAGCTACCCTGGTAAACCTGTTGATAATTGAGCATGCACCCAGAATGGCCAGCAAAACCAACAAGAATGCAGTCCACACACATACCCTGTGTATAATCAGCAGAGTACTTGTAGTTATTTAATGTGAATGCACACTTATTTGCATAAATCTCTATTTTTCTTAATAAAAAAACTACAGAAATACATCGTACATCGTAAGGATGTTAGCACAGGACTTAGTGAGGAGACTATTTCCAAGTGTTTAGAGAAAAGCTTGTACTCCTCAAAAACAGAGTATGCTTCTCAGAGTATGGATATTGAAGTCAAATGCAGCATTTTCCAGGTATTTATAATATCTATGGGGAGATTATCAAAGAATTAAGTAGGCTTGGACTTTAAAATTTGTTTGTAGATTTATAGGTTTAGTTGGTAGTTTTAAAGTGTAAAATTTTCTCCCTCTTCAGATTCAAAAACATATGGAAACCCTTGCTTCTGAGAGTATGAAAATGATGGTATGAATTGGTTATACAAGAAGAGTATGAAGAAAGAGATAAGCTGGGAAGTTTAAAGTGCAGTCACAGTTATCACGAGGCCTGCATCAAGCAGTGGTTGCTTCAGAAAAAACAAGTGTTCAGTCTGCAATATTTCTGCCATTTCATAGTAGGAAAATTATGGTCTGTTGCATTTTTTTTTGTTTCTGTTAGGAAAATCTTAGGATCAGTGCTTTGATGAAGCAGCAAGCCCTTCCCTTGATTTTCTTTCCTTGGGCTGGTGTTTAAACTTTTAGAAAATCATGTACATGTAAATATCCTTTGTGCAACCTGCATTCTCATGACTATTCCTTTGATAATGTTCTTTTGTTTTTCTAGTAAATTATGCTTATAATATTCCTTCTACAGATATGACTAGCGTTAACCATGTGCAACTTCCCCTTTGTTAGGAGCTTTGTCAAACTATTAACCATATGCAACTTTGTCAGAATGTGGTCCAACACTACCAACTCCCTAATGAACTTGGAATCTTAGAAAATTGTATTGAATATCAATGTGTTTGAAATGGTCATGACACATTGGATTTTCATAGAGCTTGATGTAACTTTGATTCTCACAAGAGACAATATTGGGCTTCAACAATTGATTGGTTGACTCTACAATCAAGTTGCAAATCTAGATAGCTTCATAATAAGTATATGAAACTGCCATATACTTTGCTTCAGTGGAACTGAATGCAATTGTTGCTTGCTTCTTGTTGATTTAATAAAAAAGATTTATAAAATGATAATAACGATGTTTAAAATGAGCCTTATGATGGTCTACTTATACACATTGATTGTTCACGAGGTGTAGGGGTATGTTTATAACATCACTGCCCTTGAAAGCTTTGTCTTGAAAGCACAGTAATTATAATTTTCTTTAGTTAAGCACATTTTTGTGGTGGAATGAAGTTTATCGGATATCTATTTATGCTTTGTAGAGGTTTGAATTTGTTTTTCCTTTGCGTTTTGGTGAGGTTTCTTTGTATTTTTTGCATCATAGTCTAAAGTCTTTTGACCTGATTGTTTAACATGAAAGCTTTATGCTTATTGGCAATATATTTGAAATGACTGCATGATCAAGAAACTGCTATGGTTAATTAAATTACTAATTAGGTACTACAGAAAGAGGACGATGCTGAGAGGGCTTGCCGGTGACTTTGGGAGCAGCCCGAAGGTGGTCAGACAAAGCTCTTCTAATTCACAAATCTGAAGAGAAAAAACTGGTGATGTATATGTGGTTTCTCAACCTGGGTTGTATGGAAAATCTTGGCAGAGAGTGTTTACCTTTCCATGTCTTCTCGAAAGTAGGTTGTCTGCTCACAGAATAAGATCATTACATGTAGGTGATGGTTATATAGTAATTTCTCAGCCTTATCTTCATAATGGCTAACATAGAGGATCGGGTTTGAATAAAGGATATAATTTGATGAATTTAGAGATTTAGAGTTAAAGAAAATTTTCACATTCCCTAGGTCTAGCCCCATTAGGTCACCTAGGGCAACAATTTCCTAGGAATCTAGCTAGAGGAAAACTTATATCTCCTAGAGGCATCTGCGTTGTTGGGTACCCTCACTCTCCTTAGAACTTGGGCCAATTCCGATGGTGTAATATCCGGATACCTCAAGCCCTAGCTCTAGGATCAATTTTTACCTAGGTGGTCCCAAGGATAGAACCTAGTAGGATCAATTTGACCTATCGAAGTAAAAACTCTTGTCTGATCCATTCCCCTTACCTTGTCTAGTATAGGAACATCATTGGTTGCTAAATTCCATCCCCGAACCTAGGTTGGGTCCACTTGGCCCCGTGTGGTCCCATTTGGTGTCAAAGGCCTTTCATCAAGGACCATTTTGGAATCCAAGTTCCCAAAGGATTTTAGGGATTGAGAACTTCCTTCATAAGTATTTTTCTTCTCCCTCAACCCTTCAATCCCCCTATTCTCTCCCTAGAAGATAAATTCACTTGCTTAGAAGGAAAGCAAGTCCCACTCTTTATTTTATCTTAGGGAAAGGGTTTCGAGGATCACTTCCCACCTATTCATTGAACTATACTCTACAAGTGACTTCCTAAACTACCGGGACTCCACCCATCGGTGAAATTCCATGAAGAGCACGGAGCCTTATTTGTGGTGACAATGGGCTAAGCCTCCATCGTTTCCCTTGTCATAGCAGTTTCCCTCTTAGGAACCCCTTTTAGGTCCACTACTAGTTTGAGTGGTAACAAGTTGTTCACAATTCCATTTGTGAACAACTCTTTGGTATGCCCACTTTTTCCATATTACAGCTCCAAGATGAGAAGTCCAGGGCTATGGAGGCTACCCTTCTTCTCTCTGAATCAATCCTCTACAATATAGTGAACTAGGGCTAGTTGGTTCGCCCACTTGACTTTTACTTTAGTCCTTCAAATTCTACACATCCTTAGGCCCTATACACCTACCCTTATACCAATTTTGTTGTCCTTAACCAGAACAAGAGCCAGGGCTCTTCTTTGACAGTAACCTAACAACCCTCCAACTGTACTTGGACTACCATCAATCTGCCCAACCACAGTCAATTCTTTTTACTGATCTAGGGCCCACAATATTGTCTTCATCTAGGGCTCTTCAAATCTTCCACCTAATAAGGGTTTGATTCCTCTAAAGATCATTGTTCTTGTGTATCGACAATTTGATCTTTGTTGTCCAATCTACGAACATATATGAACTACTCCTCTTATCATAATTCTAACAATCTGTAGATGACTGAACTGGGGTCAGAAATCAGCCACTAACAGTCCATTTACTAATTTTTTATAGGTTTCTTTAGATATTTGTCTAAAACTCTATGGAAAGACCACCAAAATCAACTCCTCTACATGTCAATCCATTCTTCATATGGCACATTTCTTCTACATGCTAAATCTTCTGCTAAGATTCCACTCTCCTTTGGATCTATTGTCTCCACACATACTGAATATTCAAACCATCTTCTAGATCTGTGGTATTTATTTCAGAAATAAACCTTGCTCTAAGGGTCACAACCCGTCTTCTTCTATGCAAAGTTGTCACAGTCTTAAGGGCATACCTTATGAACTAAACATGCTAGGAAAATGTCCTAACTATGGCATTATACTTATGTACTTATAATTGTTGTAGAACAAACCGTATCCACGCATAGAAAAAACACGACTCTTGCCTCCATAAGAGACTTGAACTAGCTCATATGGATCCATAGATTCTGGGAATTTCTTTGATTGAATCTTGACATGAACTTCAGGTCTCAATTTCGACCCTCAAACTAGGGTTAAATCAGTCAATATTACGCTTGTGTCGACTTCTGTTATGGCTCTAAATTACAGTGCAAGACCTCCTCCATTTATGTTGGTCTTTATCGCAGACCTTGAGGCCTACTAACAACCACAAGGAAATATGGTATCAACCCTCTCTTCTATTTCATGTAGAAAATCTAACCAACGGGATTTAATCTGATCTTGCAATGTACAAAACAAGATACTGAATCCTTCCTACAATTTGTGGAAACAACACACGATCGCACAATCACATATAAGTAAGAGAAACAAGTTATCATTGGCACAACACAAGATGTATTTGGGGAAGCAACTGCTCAAAACCCTTTATCTCTATTTTGTATTAAGTCAAGGAATCATGAAACAATACAATGCTTAATCTCTCTTGAAATTCTCCAACACTCTCCGAGTTGTCTCTTGTTGATCTAGGAATTATCGGTCCAATAGTTAGCCAATTCTCAGCCTGCCTTGCTCACGCAATTCCTATGGAATTATCTCCATATTAATTAGGAAAATCAACCTTCCTTGATTGCGTAATCCATCATGGCATCCCAATGACTTTATAATTGCACATGGGAAATTTTCTATAAATACAACTGATAGTTATGTTCCTCTGAACTGTGTTACAATAAGGATGAAGGGTATTTTTTATTATTTAAAAAGAGATAAAACTCTAAACAACCAAAACCCTAACCCGAGGAGATGTAACACTAAGAGTTTATGGGCCCCGTTGGGGTTAGTTAGGCAGCCAACTTTCCGGGGTCATAACTTGGTCATATGATCTTCGTTTGACGCACATGATACCTCGTTTGAAAGATCTCTCCGAGGAATACAACTACTAATGAAATTTATATGAAATTTATAAACATTTATTTCCCAAAAAACATCATTTTGGGCCTAAAAATGGCTTTAGAAGTTCAGGACTCGAAAAACTAACAAAAATAGTAAATTGTGCTATAATTAAGGAAACTGAAAAACTGAAAGAGACAATGGCGAGGGCCTAAGTGGAATAGGTGGGTGGCCACCAATATCCACCTTGATCACCTTAAATTGAATTTCTTGAGCTAACTCAATCATCATGACTTAGTTAACTGACACAAGCTGTTATGAGACGAAATTAAAATTTATTGTCCAATTTATTTACGGGAAAAATAAATTAGACGCCTCACATTCCTCACTCCTGGTACATCAAGATTCCTCACCAGTGTGGGTGCATTTTTTTTTTGTCCTTTCTAGTTTCCAATTTCACTGTTTCTTGTTGCAAATTTCAACACTCCCTCTCAACAAGAAAGGAATTCAATCTATCCCCATCTGGTACCTTTGGAATGTTCTGCATGCTACACTTCTCTAGTGTTGTTTGCACTGGAAAATCCTAAAACTGAATAGCCTTCGAACAACTTACTCAATATAATGCATCTGTCATCAGATTCTTCTGACTGCTGCTAGCTACTGCACCTGTCTAGTACTGGATTCTCTACGCTATTTTTGACATCTGCATCCGTGCCCTTTGAACTATTGCTAACTCTAATTTGTGATCCAGTATTTGACATATATGACTCTGATTTCTGTCTTGCTGACATCTAACTACATCAATATAACTGATCCTTCCTACTACTATTGTACTGTGGCTCCTCGTAGCCAGGTTCAATCCATGAGACACGCCATCTCAATGGACCTTGCCCAAATTTCTTATCTTGGGATTATGTCTACACATCACCCCACCAGCTTACACCTTGAGGTATGGCTGCTCCCTCTTCCCATCTGGCTCGAAATTTCCCCCTCATGGAGGTCTTTGCTTGAGTGGATGCTTCCACTCAGTCTCCTCTCTGCTTCTCCAATTGTGGCAGCTACTCCACAACCTTCTGAGACTGCTTCGCATGAGGATGCATGTTGAGAGGTAATTTATGTTCCCTTTAAACCACCAAGTCTCTAACTTCTTCCTTTATCCTCAAAGCTTTGCATGCATCTGGTACCTCAATTACATATAGGTTCTTGACTCGCGCATAGTGTAATTGTCCTAACATTACAAAAATTTTCTAAAAAAGAGTTGATTTTAAATCGATGATATCTCCCTCATCCGAGCTCCGATTCGACCGAATTTTTTTTTTCTATTTCAATAGATTTTTGCAAGGAATCCAAATATTCTATTTTTTTTTGAAAATTTTACACCAAAATATTCGAATATTCTCTGCAAACTAGCCGCCCAAAAAATTCCTGCTCTGATACCATGTAGAAAATCTAACCAACGAGATTCAATCTAATCTTGTAATTTACTAAAACAAGATATTGAATCCTTCCTACAATTTGCGGAAACAAAACACGATCACGCAATCACATATAAGTAAGAGAAATAAATTATCAATCGCACAACAACATGATGTATTTGGGGAAAGAAACTGCTGAAAACCCCTCTATCTCTATTGTGTATTAAGTCAAGGAATCATGAAACAATACATTAATGCTTAATCTCTCATGAGATTCTCCAGCACTCTGTCAATTGTCTCCCGTTGATCTAGGAAAACTCGGTCTAGTACTTAGCCAATTCTCATCCTTACTTTAGCCTGCCTTTCTCATGCAATTCCTAGGGAATTAAGTCCTTATTAATTAGGAAAATCAGTCTTCCTTGATTGCGCAATCCATCATGGAATCCCAATGAGTTTATAATTTCACATGGGAAATTTTCTCTGAATACAACTGATAGTTATGTTCCCTTTAACCTCTGTCTCAACTAGGTATTCCTCGAAACTAACATGCGTACAACTATTAATAGTGAATTATCAGTTATATGATTGACCACTCATTGTGAATTAAATCTAATTTAATTCACTAGACCTCTCACTAGCTCATCACTCAGTTAGAACCAGTTAAACTGATTTTAACACATTTAATTGAGTTAATTACACTTGCACCCCACTAATGCATCAACTTCAACTAGACCCCAAAAATATTAGAATCCCTCTAGATGCCTCATCTTAGACCCTCAAGTACTTGAATTTCTTGAGCTAACTCGGTCATCATGACTTAATTAACTAACACAAGTTTTTATGAGATGAAATTACAATTTATTGTCCAATTTATTTAAGGGAAAAATAAATTAGACGCCCCACATTCCTCACTCCTGGTGCATCAAAATTCCTCACCAGTGTGGGTGCATTTTTTTTTTGTCCTTTCTGGTTTCCAATCTCACTATTTCTTGTTGCAAATTTCAACATTTTAGAATTTGATGCAGCCTTCACAAAAAGACACCATTGAAATCACATTCCCAGATTCTCATGAGAAACCTCTCTTAAGCTCGATTTGCCAGAAGAGAACCAACAATATGCCATCCTAATTCCTAGCGCAAACCAACCCTTAAGGTATGCAACATTCTTCTGAACACTCACATGATGATATTTCTCTTGGAGGATGATCATGACCTCCCTTTAGCAACCCTTACTTGCCCTCGTACTCGACCTACTTTAGGACTACATCTCTCTTCACCGCCTTGATGTGCCAGATAGTGGGAATACATGTCAAACATGCTAATATGTGCCAAGTGATAAGGCATGCCAAGATGTGCAAGGGTGTGTCAATGCATGTCAAGGAATGTCAAGACAACAAAAGGGAGAAAAAATTTAAACTACAAGGAAATGAACACATAAGAAGGTTAATAAGTCATCAATTTACCTTTTCCAAGAGGGGCATGCTAGGCACACCAACACTAGGCAGCAATAGGTGCCAAGTGAAAAGTCTTAGTGCATTCTAAGTGCCAAGTATTCCTTTGTTTCTTCTCATCTATTTTCCAACAACTGATAATCACAAATAAAATTAATATTAAACCATGCCAAATCATACCAAGGCATCTCAACGTATTCCATACATGCTAAGACTTTCCAAGCGCCAATATGTGTCAGGGACTAGTGTTATGCATGTTATGAAGTGGAAGGGAATGTTGAAGAGTGCTAAGGTGTGCTAGAGAGTGATAATGCATGTTCATGAGTGTTAAGGATTACTAGGAAAAAACATTAAGGGAGCACTAGGTAAAAATTCATGAAAGTTAATGAATATGAGGAACGTGTGCCAGAGACTAGTGCTAATGAGTGTTAGTTGTCATGCTAAGGAGGGACTGACAAGGTATGCTAAGCATTGGTAAGGCATGCTAGGGAATATCAAGGCATGTCAAGAATTCCCAAAGTGTGCTTGGGAGTTCCAAGGTCTGCTAATTATATCATGTGCCAATTAATAGTGCCAAGATATGCCAATACATGCTAGGTGCTAAGGATGTAGTGTAGGGTGCCAGGTTATGTCAATATGTGTCAAGGAAACAAAAGGAAGAACCAATAAGAGGGTTAATAAGTCAGGACTTTATCTTTTTGAAAAGGGGCATGCTATGCACACTAATAATAGGTCCCAATACATGCCAAGTGGAATTGTGTGCCAAGTGCTAATGTATGTCAATGCATTCAACCAAGGTGTTCCAAGGCATGCTAGGGACTATATGCAGCATGCCAACACATGTTAGGAGAGTTCGATGTTGTGCTAGCGCTTGCCACCATGTGCTTGGGCGTCAGTGTCATCACAAGATGTTCTAGGTACAAAGATGTTCCAATACATGTGGGGTGCTAAGAAATGTTAGTGTGTGCCAAAGCATTAATTTAAGGCATGCCCAGATTGGTGAGGATCATTATGTCTTTCTCATTAATAGAATTTTCAAAGCTTGATTATGTATTAAATAATATATTTTCTACACACAATAGTGGAACTTTATCTAAAGGGAATTTTCTAGATAATAAACTTAATATATATGAATCATTTTTTGACTCATAGGAAATCTCTATTCGACTAGTTATTACTTGAGGGAAATGATACACACTAATTACTTCTAAAAAATTGATTGACCCTAACCCCTATGGCCTTGGAAATATTATAAAAAATACTCCACAATAATGGTATTAAATCATTAATTTTTGACAAAAAATATATTAACAGGCACATAGCGTCATAACAAACTCATTGGAATGATCAATGATTACGGGCATTTTTTGATCATCACCAAAAGTAACAAAAAGAGCATTGGTGAGGTTCATTAAAAGTTCGTCACTAGAAGTGTCACCAAAGAGACAATTAGTGATGGGACTTTAACGACCCTCACCAAAAGTTTCACTCAAAATGTCTTTGGTGATGGACCATAAAGGACCATCACTATATACACTTACAATGACAGTTTTTTAATGAACAATGATGACGGACTTTTTTTGACCGTCACCAAAAGTAACAAAAAGAGCATTAGTGAGGGTCATTAAAAGTTCGTCACTAGAAGTGTCACCAAAGATAGAATTAGTGATGGGCCTTTAATAACCCTCACCAAAAGTGTCATTGAAAATTTCTTTGGTGACGAACCATAAAGGACCATCACTATATACACTTACAGTGACGGTTTTTTAAGGACCGTCACCATATGTGACATTGGTGACGGACCTTAAAGGTCCGTCACAAGCATGATCCTCACCAATGTGATTTTTTCTTGTAGTTCAAAGAGGATTCCATTATAAAATGTCAACACCTGTTTCCATATTGATTATTGAATGATGACCCTTGATCTAGATGACTGCCTTACATAAATATTATTTTCAGTGAGGTTCCTAGGAGCCACTTCTTTCATGGCACTCTTGTTGACTGTTGTGGTCTTATTCCTTGGAAGGTTTTATCAACACAATTGCCATGCAAGCTATTATACATTGCCTTGAAACTTCCCTATTTTTGCAAAGAAGTTAGTGTCATGCTAGTGATTAAATTGAAACTGTATGTTAGTGGAAAAATTCACTGCTTTTTGGTAGAATAGTTCATAATTTATTCTGATCTTTTCTTTTCAAGTGTACTAGTCACGATGATAAATGTGTGGTTTAATTCAGAGGGTTCTCAGTTCTTTCTAGATACACTTTTCATCATTTTCTTTGAATACTTCCCTAGTGCTTTACCTTCATATTTTATCCCCTGCACAATTGCTCCTGAGGTCCATGTTGTTATGTTTATTGGTTGTTTATGTGGAAACTTTTTCCTAAGGGTCTGCAAGGTAAATCCAAATGCAAAAAATACTATTTTACATATTGATATTTTTTCAAGACATTCTTGTGTGATACTTGAATTTCATAAATCTAGATTTCTATTTCATTATCTATATCAATATATAAGAACAGGCCCATGGATTGCTCATATTTCTCAAACTATGTAGTTGTTCCTTTCCTATTGCATGTTCTTTTATATTGTTATGTTGTGATTCAAATTTCTAGTTGTCCTTTCCAATTATTCTCCTAAGTAGTACATGATTTGTTAGATTACATCAAAAGTTATTCTTATTGTATTTTTATTATGTATATTGAACATATTATTTCTAGAAATTTTCTATTCCTTTAGTGTATCTTTGCACCTTTAGGGGAAATTGCTAGTTTAAAGTCTAATTCTTTAAAGGGTGCTGCTCAATGGAAGAGCACCTTCTTTACAAGCAGGAGGTTGGTGGTTCGATTCCATCGTGCCCTAATATTCATAGGGGAATGAGGAAAATCATTTTTTGGTGACGGATGATCTTTTGACCATCACCAATGAGCTTATGGTGACATTTTTCGACCCTCACCAAAATATGAAATGGTGACGATCAACAAACGCCACCATATATATGCATCAATAGTGACGACCATTAAAGGTCCGTCACCATAAATATTTGTTGTTGATATAAAATGGTGAGGGTCACTATTTGTAATTATAGTCATTATTCGTGACGAACCTTGATGTCACCAATGAGTTTATGGTGACGGTCAATGAACGTTGTCATATATATGCACCAATAGTGACGAACATGAAAATTCCATCACAAAAAATCATTGTTGTTCATATGAAATGGTGATGGTCACTATCTGCCATTATAATCAATATTCGTGATGGACCTTGAATGTCACCACAAAAAATACTTTTGGCGACGCCACCTTTGGTGACGGAGGCTATTGTCCGTCACCATTGCTCATATGAAATTATGACGGTCACTATTCGTCACTATAAATCATTATTGGTGACGGACCTTGAATGTCACCACAACACCTATACTTTTGGTGACACCACCTTTGGTGACGTTCAATTGTTGGTGACAAAGGCTCTTTTGACCCTCACCAATGAGCTTATGGTGACCATTTTCGCCCCTCACCAATGTACTTTTTTCTTGTAGTTCTTCCACTTGAGATACTCAGAAAGTGGTTGATTTCATAGCTGTTAGGTTCTTGTTTATGTGACTGCTTCTGGTTCCAATATGATTTTTCCTTCTTCATCAAGTTCTGGAAATATTGTTTGAACTAGGAGCCTATCACCTATAACCTTCTTTGAGCATGAACCATGGAAAAATAGGTACACTCGAGAAGATTCAAGAAGCTCCAAGTTGTATGCCATAGTACCAATATTTTGCAACACCTTGTAAGGACCATAATGCTTTGGTGATAGTTTGTTATCCTTCTTAGATTGCTTGAGTGACATTTGTTTGTATGGTTGTAGCCGTAAAAATACCAACTCCCCTACATCAAGACTTCTTTCGCTGTGATGTTGATCCGCTTATTGTTTCACTTGATTATGCGCCAATGTGAGGTTATGCTTTAAGAGTTGGAGAACTTGTTGTTGATGCTCGATGTGATCTTCCACTACTTGAACCTTATAATTTTCTCTTAAATATGATGTGATGGACGGTGGATGATATCCATAAAGTTCCATAAATGGGGTCATTTTTTATGCAGTATGGAAGAAAGTGTTATACCACCATTCAGACAGAGGTAACCACTTGACCCACTATGTCTGTTTATCAGATACAAAACAATGAATATATCCTTCCAAACATTTTTTCACTATCTCAGTTTTCCCATTATATTTAGGATGATATGATGAGCTATGAACTATCGAGCACCCAAACAAGAAAATAATTCCGTCCAAAAATTTCCTATAAAAATGGGATCTCTGTCACTTACAATGATCTTTGGGTTTCCATGTAGATTTTGAATTATTTCCATAAATAAAGTAGCAACTTTATTGGCTTTAAATGGATGAGATAATGCAAAAAATGTGCATATTTGGTAACTCTGTCAACTACCACAATGATGAAATTCTTTCCTTCGAACTTGGGTAAACCTGTGATAAAATCCATTAAAACCTCCTCCCAACGTTGACTTGGAATGGATAAAGGTTGTAACAGACCTAGGGTCTTAATTGTCTCAACTTTATTTTGTTGGAAAATAAAAAATTCTACCACACACTTTTGAATATCATATTTAAGGCCATTCCAAAAAAATTCCTTCTTGAACCTGTGGTAAGTTTTAAAAATATTGAGTGCCCTCCTAAGGGAGAGGTGTGTAATTCCAAAAGAATCTTTTATTTGAGTTGTGAATTCTTACAAAGATATAAGCGATCTTTTTACCGTAAAGAATCATTTTTCTAGCTAAATGTTTTATATGTACTAGGATATTGCTGCAAATTTTGAATGAGTGTCCACACCTCTTCATCCATATTCCATTCATCCCCTCCTTCAGTTATATACTCAGGTTGGATAAAATAAATGACAAAAATCAATACTTCCACATCCTCATCCTTTCTTGAGAGTGCATTTGCAACAATGTTTTTCTTCCCTTTTTTGTAGTTGATTTCAAAGTCATAACCCAACATCTTTGTGACCCATTTTTGCTGCTCTTTTGAAGATAATATTTGTTCCAAAAATTACTTGAGACTATCATGATCTGTTTTTACCTTGAAGTGTCTTCCCATTAGGTAGGATTGCCATTGCTTTAGTGCATCTAGTATTGCCAACATTTCCTTCTCATAAATAGGTTTCTGTAAATAATTTCCATTTATTAGAAGACTTTAAAAAGAATGGGTCTTCCTTCTTGCATTAAAATCGCACTAATTCCATTTCCTAATGCATCACATTCCACAATACAAGTTTTTGTGAAGTCTGACATAGCTAACATCGGTGTTTGGCACATTGCCTCTTTAATATGCTCAAAGGCCTTAGTTGCTTCTAGAGTCCAACAAAATGCATCTTTCTTCAGTAATGATGTTATAGGTGCTGATATTCTCCCATAATTTTTAACAAACTTGTGATAATACCCTATTAACCCCATAAATCCTTGAATATTCTTTATGGTTGTGGTTATTTTTCATTCCTTCATGGATTTAATTTTGTTAAGGTCTACCTTAACACCCTCATGAGATACAATATGACGCAAATATTCCACCTCTTGTACTCCAAAGAAACATTTGGAGGTCTTTGCATTTAATTGTTTCTCCTCCAATAGTTTGAGCACCCTATGAACATGTTGAACATGATCATTTCAAAACTTGTTGCAGATTATTTTATCATCAAAAAATACTAACACAAATTTTATAAGGAAGGTTTTGAAAAGGGAATTCATCAAACCTTGAAATGTGTAAGGTGCATTAGTAAGGCCAAAAGGCATGAAAAAAAATTCATAATGACCCTCATGAGTTTTGAATGTTGTTTTTGAAATGTCTTCAGTCGTCATTATAATTTGATGGTATCAAAAACAAAAATCCAAATTGGTGAAGTAAATTGCTCCATGTAATTCATCCAATAATTCATCAACGACGGGGATGGGAAAATTATCTTTAATAGTGAGTGTTAACACTAGAAAATAGTATAAGCACAAGACATTAGAAAAATGTAAAGAAAAAGGTAAAATTAAATATTTTCAGAGAAGAAATACATTAGGAAAGGAAAATTTAAAAATTCCTAAGGTCCAGTCAAGAAATTGGCGGACAACGCACCAACAACAAATGGGTTTTGTGCACAACACACCTATTCGTTCGATAGCCATGCGGTCTTGATGATGGTGAAATGTCACCATTCGGTACCACTTGACATACTTGAAAAATATGATTCTCTGTCTAATATGGTCAAGGAAAGCCAAAATCAAGCCACCTTGAGGAGGTATATAGCCCAAAAAAGAATATCCTCCCCTCTTGGGTCACAATCAATATCGGGCCAAGAGAGAGAAGAGAAGTTCAAAATTTTCTATATAAACTGGCCATGGGAAGAGCAAAAGGAGACACATTGTTATGCTAGACAAATTTCTCCATAGAAAACCAACTTGCAAGTGTAGCAGTAGAAGGATTGGAATGACTCACATTTTGGCCATCCAACATCTCAGTCTAAGAGAGAGCTTCAGCATATGAAAATGATCAACATCCTTTTGATATAGGGAGGAGATACTTGTAGGGAACTTGAGGAAAGGATCCCCCCTTTTTCTGAGTATTTGAGCTCCATAGCCGAAAGGACTCACTTCAAGAGAGTTTAGCATTGTATTCTTCATACTGCCAACAACTCATAAAGGGATAATTCTACATTTCTCTCATTGGGTTGTTGCTCCAATTGAGCATTTGTATCTTGTGTATATTCTATTTTTAGTTAATAATGTTGTATGCTTAGCTTACCCTATGATTTTTGTTAACATTTTTTGTGTTGTCACTAATAGTAACACCATTCTTCTATGTGTTCTTATGAAAATAGAAACTAGATGCTAAAGAGGTGCATTTTGGTACATCAGTGTAGCAAAAACGCCACCATAGGAATGACAACTCCACTGAATCCCTCTTCTTAAGTTAATGGTTGTATTTTTCAGGTCATTGTCCCTGTTCAAGTCTGCTACAAACCATTATTTCATTCTTTGTGAGCTTCTCATCACATTCAGTGAATGTTCCAAACAACAGAGAGTGCAATTTGTTTAGTTTTTCACGACAGTGTGCATTATCCTTTGACAGATGTGCACTCTGCGCCTGTGAGAAGACAACCCATGCGGTAGAATTGTTAGGGTCCCGTGATTTACCAAACTGGTAGACCAAATGCACATGGTAACATCAAACCAGTCTTTGGAGTCCTAGGACCTAGCCTTCCTGGACTCAGAGAGGGCTCTCTCTATTGTATGCAAAGGATGTGAACTTGTTTGCTTTAGATGGTTGATTTTAGGCTAGTTGTTAAGTGTAGGCTTTGTTTTTTTTTTGGTTGGGAAATATGACTAGGTAGAATAGGTGGAGTGAGAGGTCTTCAAATCATTGGGCTATGGAGTCATTGAAAGTCATGGATATCTCAACAATGAAATAGGATGTATAACAAGGAAAATCTAGCGTAGTCAAATGGATCTTTAAATGTATGTGTGAAATGAAATGAACATTAATTTAGTGAGCATAGTAGGTGTGTAAGGGCAGTGAATAATCCTTAAACAAATACTCTTAAACAAGATAGTCTCAAATACTAATTAACATAGGGAAATAATCATAAGATAGGGCAAACCAATAGCTCTCTGATTATACTTAAGAAAACAAGCATTCAAGATGAACAATTTAGTGAACCATAGAAAGCAAGAAACTAATCTAACTTTTAGTGATTTCACCTTCAAGTTTTAGAAAACATTCGAGATAACAAATAACTTTAATTAATGAAGAGGGAATGCCTAAACATCAATGATCAAGCTACAAAGAACTTTAAGGCAACTTCTCAAGCATGGACAAAGGGCATGATCAAAACATGGCCTCTTTGGCAAAAACCTAACAAGTAATACTTCAAAGAGAGATCCCAAAAGAGAGTTTAAATAACATCAAATAGGCAGGGCCAACCATAAAACATATTTGAAAACTACTATATTAAACCATTCATGGAATAAAAAAGCATAGGAAGATCTAAGGAGCAACTAAGAATTCCTTAAACAAACCCAGTAGAGGAAAACATAAAGACAAGAGAGACATGAAGGACTAAGGTGCCTCAAAGAACATTTCTTAGCCTATACTTTTCCGTTCTACTACAACATAGAATTAGGATGGAAACATAATGAAAACATGAGAAAACAACAACATAAGAGAGAAGCACTTCACCAATAACCAAGCTCAGGGATCCTGCAAGCTATCCTCCTTCATCATCAATCAAAGCAAGCCATTCAGAAACTCCACAAGACCAATTTCTTCTTCAAACTCAAGAAAACCATATATTTCTCTCAAAACTCATCAAATGCCAACATTTACAATGAAACGCTCATTCTCTATTTATCTATCAAAGGAGGGAAAAAACCTAGATAGGGTTAGGAAAATGTCAAAATCACTCATAAATGTTATAAATGCCCAAGAGACCATGCAAGGCCCAAGGCACAAAATATCCCATGAAATAAATACAAAAATAACTTCTAGCACATAATTCTAGAGTGATTTGCCTTAAAAACACTAAAATATGATTTTTCAATAAATGAGTTTGTTTTTTTGACTTTTGGCCAAAAACACACACTGTTGTCCATAAGCGTAGCGCCACCTTAGGTAGAAAATAGGTCCTGTTGCAGCCAAGTTTTTAGGACCTTCTCGATGGTTTTATTTTGCTCCGTTATGGCCCGTTGGAAAGCTTGCTGAGTCTTATTTCCATATATACCTTTTTGCTTCTGATTTAGCACCTGCAACCTATTTAAAATGTCAAAATCCCAAAACTAATCTAAGCGCAGCGCCAGCATAGGCAGAAAATGGGTCCACTTGCAGCCAAGTTTTGGTGACCTTCCCGATGTCAGATTTTTCTCTGAGATGACCCATTGGAAATCCTACTAGGTCTAATTTCCAAATCTATATTTGGTTTTCTGATTGAGCTCCTGTAACCTATCCAAAAAGAAAAATTACCCAAACTTCTCCGAGCACAGCGCCAACACAGGCAGAAAATGGGTCCACGTGCAGCTAATTTCTGGTGACCTTCCTGATGTCAGAATTTTCTCTGTGATGGCCTGTTGGAAATAATGTTGAGTCTTCTTTCTAGATCTACCTTTTTTTTTCTTATTGAGCACCTATAACGTGTTCAAAAATTCAAAATTCCAAAACTGCTTCAAGTGCAGCGCCAGGCCTGAAAATGAGGTAGAAAGGTGAAAAATGAGGTGTTTTTTGACCTTTTGAGGGGTCAAAAATGCTCCAAATGCTCTGAAATTTGGTGAGCATAGTTTACGAGGCATGAGAAATCCAAAAGTGTAAATTTCTCCCTTTGAGTATGCATGAGAGAAAAGCATAGTGCCAGTGGCACTGGGGTTATAGGCCTCCAAATTCACAAAAAACAAAAACTTGTCAAAATTTCTTCAAAATTGGTGGATCTCTTCCTCATGGGGTTTAAGAAGCCTGTAGAAAATATTGAGGCAAGATTTCAAGGTTTACTTGGTCTTTTCCTCTTTTTAGTGTTTTTAATTTCAATGAGGGCCTCTTTGAGCTTGACACTAGTGAGTTTGTTTTTCAAGGCATAGTGTGTAGGCCAAGGTCTCTTTTTATCTTCTTCATATTCTTGTGCTCATTCTTGTAAGAATCAATAATGTATTGTGCCATGCCAAGGCTCCTTTTTAGGTCTTTAGTCTTTGCATTTTTTCTTTGAAGTAGTATGTTATTGGCCCTCTCCTTGTCTTCACTTACACTCTCTAGGTCAATGATGCCAAGTCCTTTTTTAAGCTCCTCACCTTTACTGCTTCTTTTCACCTTTTGTTTGCCTTTGTCAAGATTTTGTATTGAGGTGGATGGCTTGGTCCCTTGCCTTTTTGAGGCAGCAAATACAAGCCTGGGCCCTTTTTGATATGCCAATGAAAAAGGTGTGATCATGGTCTTGTTGGTGTTTTTATCATGGCTGTGATCCTTATTTTCATTATCATCCTTCTAACTTTCTTCACTGTCACTATGATTGTAATGATTGTTTTAAGCCCTTTCTTCATTTTCTGCACTGTCAACATACTCATCACTTTCATCATTAGCCTTACTGTTTACTTCCCCACTGACCTCTAGAATATCCTTTGTGTTTCCTTCATTTTAATTATCATCATAACCCTCCTCTGTTTTCATATATTCTACCTCTTGTGGGCTTAACTGATCATTTCCTTCATCTTCACTTTGGTTTGACTCATGGTCAATCTCACCCTCATTCCCAGTTAATTCTTCATTGCCGCTTCCTTCTTCATCTGATATGGTGACTAGTGCTTCCCTTAGACAACCCTAGGCCTGCTTATAAAACTTGGTAGGAGGAGTGAAATGGAATAATGGTGAAAGGAAAACTTTTCAAGTGAGTGAGATGGAGGTGTAGGCGTATGACTGATCTCCTTGAGCTTGAAAGAGGGATTATCTTGAACTGACTTGTGATTAACCTAGTGCACACCCGTCTTCAAATGAAAATTACTTGCTTGAAGGTTAAAAAATATAGGTATACTTGCTATGAAGGCCTAGGGTTTTCTATGGCTAGGGTTTGATCATTATATTAACCCCTTAATCACCAAAAACACTTGAGGAGGAGGGAAAAAGGCCACCTACCAATTTTAGCTTGCTTACAGGGTCTTGAAAACAATTTGGAGATGTTTTCCCTTGCGTTTTGGCACATTTCTTGCAGTTTTGAGGGTATTTGGCATGAGAATAGCACCTTGAATGCATTCAGGTCCTATGGGGTCACTGCTGGCATAAGCGCAGCGCCCTGAACGCGTTCAGGTCCTGTTGGGTCACTTCTTCCCTAAGCACAATGCAAATTTGCAAAGGGCATTTGGAGGCCTTCCCGGTGTCGAAATTGGGCCCGTGATAGCGCGTTGGAAATATTAACCTGACTACTTTCCAAATATACCATTTTTTCCCTGATTGGAATTTATTTTCCTTGTAAAAAGTTGATTTTCCCAAGACTGGTCAAAAAGTGTTGAGTGATGGTGCAGAAATGCAGAGTGCTGGTGCATAAAACTTTTGGAGGCCTTACTTAACTCATAATTGAGCTCATGATAGCTCATTTGAAATATCTTCTAGTCTAGTTATCATTTGACTCATCAAGCAAGTCATTTGGATACTCTAGCTATGAGAAATCTGATTTTACCAAGGTCACTCCAGAAGTGCAACAATTCTCCTATGATAACTGCATTTTTGACATTGCTCTGAAAACATGATACCTGTGTAAAAACTGAAGGATTTTTTTCTTCTTGGATCTATTATGGATAAAAACCTCTCTCACTATTTTCAAATTCATCTATGTTTGGTACGAAACATAGTTTGAAGCAAAACTGGCGCTATGAGTGACAAATGGCTTGACTCTTGGAATGAATTCTTGGAAAATGATGGAGGCATGATGTTTAAGAGTTGGTATGGATTTATTATTTCTAATATGACCTATCATGTGGATCCTCTGATCCTATTCCTCTTTTCCATTGCAAAACCTAGCTTATTTGGAAGAGGAAATTAGGGTTTGGTGTAGGCAAAACAGGGGCTTTTAGGACTGCCTTGTAGAGGGAGGGAAATAAAGGGGTTAATATTTGTCTAAATTATTGGGGAAATTTTTGGGGATAGGGATAGATGTTAGAGAGTAGGGGAAAGTGGAATTTCAATAATTGAGTGAGGGGAAAGGGTCCAAAAGGGAAAAACACAGGCCTAGTCTCAAAAAGTGTCAAATTGTAGCAATAGTCTAGGTTTTGTAGAAAAATGATGAGTTTTAGGGATAGGAGTGATGGGAAGTGTTTATGAAGGTATATTAAGGATAGGAGGAGGTGTAAGAGAATCTAGATACAAGCCTTGTTGATTTTTTAACAATGGAGGTCATGAAACCAAGAAAAAAGCCATTAGAAACCCTAGATGGACAATGGAGTCATAGGCAAGGGACAAACAAAGTAATGAGATTATGGGTAGGAAAAAGGATGGAAATGAGAGGCACAAACCATTTGGAGTCTGTAGGAGTTACAAGGTGATCTTGAAATGGAAAAATTATAGGATAGTGAAAAAAAATTCTCTAAGGATAATGAAGGCAGTGAGATTTCTAAAACTCACAATGTTCATGGAATTTTGTTTTTATAAATCTAGAACCAATATTTAGTCATCTATGGATAGTGAAAATTACTGATGAATAACAGTGGCTCCACTTAGGGAGGGAAGCTCCTTCTTAGGAGGTGTCCAGGACCTCAGAGCTCAAATCTCTGAGTTTTGAAGACCAGTGCCTTTCTTGCACTCTGCAAATCTCTCTTCCTTCATTTGCTGATGTTCTCTTGAAGCTATGATCTTAAAATCTGAAAGACATGATTGCTTCAACCTCATTTCTACCTACCCATCCTACTTTTCCTAGTATTTTTTCTTCCTTGGGTGCACTTGGACTAGAAAACCCTTAACATTCTTTTGTTTTGAAAGAAAAAACAAACTATCTACTTGTACCCTTAGCACTTCCAAGAGTTCAGATTATGCTAGTGAACTCTTTTATTCTCTACCTATACTATTTGACTCTCAAGATTAAGTTATTTGACAGACTTCATTCTCTAAGATATTGGCATGAAATTGAAAACATGGTTTAAATCAGGGTTAGGCAATCTAATTTACCATGGGTTGTGGCATTAGGACAAGCTGCACACAAACATTATTTTTGTACAAATAAAACTAGAAATATGAGGGTTGTGATCTATCATTTGTTAAGCCTCCCATATTTCTCTTCTTTGGTTTAGATTTGAGCATGTGGAACCAAACATATTTTCTTCCTAATCTATTGCTACTGACAAGTCAAGTTTAGATGTTTTTACAAGCTCTCTTTCACTAACCTATCCACACAAATTCAAAAAAAAATCAGCCATGATTAGGCTAGATGACTAAACAAGAGTCTCTTTTTAACAAGTAGTGGCATTTAGGCTGGCACACTTTCAATACTACTATTTTTTAGGTATGGGGTTGTACCTCTTCTTTAAATCTGCCCTCTTTTTTCATCTTTTATCTGTTTTTGTGTTTTCATTTTTCAAAACAATCTAAAACTAAAAATATGCTCAAAGGCTGAGCTTATTTGCGCCTATATATCCTAATCTAACTCCACATATGATGTACATTCATTAGGTGAACTCTTTTTTATAGTATAGCTAATCAAGTAAGTGACTAGATGAATGCTTTTTGTTCCACCTCTTAGGTATGCTGGTAGGCCACTCCCACTTTGTCTTCTTCTGAACAGTAGCACCCCAAATTTTCTTTAAGCTCTGCCACAAACTGTTCCTGGCATGTTTTAATCCCTCTTTAAAGGTATCTAAGGAAGCAACAAAGGGGTCTTCGAGTAATAACTGGCCTAGAGGATTTGAGAAATATACCTCATTTAGGATTACTCCCTCCTTTACTTGACTAACACTGGGATCCTTTTGAGAAAGAATCTCTTCTCCCTCTTTATGATTATCTGATTTGGTAGCTTCAGAATGTAATGTTATGCTGCCTTCAAGAAATCCTGGTATGCCCTGATTGAGTGAGCTGATTTCTGTTTGTGAGCCATTACCTTGATGAGTAGGAGCATTCTCTATCACCAGGTCTTCTTGAGAAGGTAGTTTAGCATCATCATCAATCTATTCTATAGTTTCTGTATGAGAAAATGCATCAGTAGATAGGTCAGTAGTAGAACACATAGACATATCTTCTTTACATAAAAAATTGGATGTTGGCTGTATGCTTAGAATCTGTTTGATTTCTTCTTTAATTAAAAGGGGAGGTGTATTTATCTTTCTCTGGATAGAACTATGATGTTTATCTTCCTTTTGTGATTGCTCATAAGGATGAATGTCTTCTTGAGGAGGTATTACAACCTCAAAAACAATCTATTCCTCTGTTTCTTTATGAGCAATTTCTTTAGTAGGTAAGGCAGTAGTGGAACAAACAGGAATATTTTCTTTATATAAAGGTTCAGAGGCTGGTTATACTCTTAACCTCTGATCTATCTCTTCTTCAGTTAAAGGAGGAGGCATTTTCTGTTTTCTTTGGATTGGGCAACAATTGTCTTCTTTCTTTTGTGGAGGTTGATGTTGTAGCTGAATGTCCTCTTGTAGTTTACACAAAAGGGAAAATGGTTTGTCATTTGTTTCAACTTCTTTAGAGAGATCTTGTGGATCTTCTCTTACTTCTTGATGGATTTAATCCTCAATAAAATCTTCTTGGCTGTCATGATAGTTATCTTAAGTATCAAAGGCATGTATCTCCTCTAATAGATCTTCAGGATGCCAATTTCCTAAATCTTCATCATTGTTCACAAGGTACTGTATGAGGTCTTCAGATTGATCACAACAATTTTCAGCTAATGATAGAGATGGATAATTTTCTTTATAATGCTCATAAAACACCTTGTGGAGATCCTTTAAGGAAAACAAACTACTTGGTTTCAGACCTTCATACCATTCCCTTGCCTTACCCTCTAATGTTTCCATAAAAATTTTCATGAGGCAGTCCTCGTGCCATTCAACCTTTAACCTCCATACATGTATATGAAATTTGATGAGATGTAACAACGGGTCATCAAATATTTCATCTTGAAATATAGGCAGGTTTTTTATCCAATCTATTTGAGGCATTTTGTGTGGGAATCTAGGGATATGATCTATTCTCATTGGGGCATATCTTCATTGTATTCTTAGATCCATGTTTGTAAATCAGAAAGGGGTCACTGTATCTTTTCAACCGGCCTAGAGTTCTCTACCAATGGATTCTTTAGGTCTATTGAGAGTTGTGGAGTCACCAGGTGGAAGATTTCATATTTGTTGTCCACCATCAGCATGATTGGGATTGCTTAATGCATTCCCTAGGGAGTCTATAAGAACTAGTGGGGTTAATAGGGCTACTAAAGACCAGTGGAGTCGTTAAGTGGAGGGTGTTTACTGTTTAAGGATGTATTTGTTGTCCACCATCAACAATTGAATACCAATCTAAGGATGTTTGTGGGTTTTCTGAGGTCTTAAGGATGTCTAAGATTTTATTTATTTAGAAGGTCCCACCGTGATCACCATTATGTTAGTGTGGCGATGAGGTGGCGATAAATCACTAGATACTCTTTAACAAGGGATTCTAGAGTCCTAAGGGATACTTAGATTGTACTAACTCAGAACGTCCCACTTTGATCACCATTATGTTAGGGTCCCGTGATTTAGTAGATTGATAGACCAAATTACAGGGTAACATCAGACCAGTCTTTGGAGTCCTAGGACCTAGCCTTCCTGGACTCAGAGAGGGCTCTCTCTATTGTATGCAAAGGATGTGAACTTGTTTGCTTTAGATGGTTGATTTTAGGCTAGTTGTTAAGTGTAGGGTTTGTTGTTTGTTTTGGTTGGGCAAGATGACCAGGTAGAATAGGTGGAGTGAGAGGTCTTCAAATCATTGGGCTATGGAGTCATTAAAAGGCATGGATATCTCAACAATGAAACAGGATGCATAACAGGGAAAATCTAGCATAGTCAAATGGATCTTGAAAGGTATGTGTGAAATGAAATGAACATTAAGTTGGTGAGCATAGTAGGTGTGTAAGGGTAGTAAAGAATCCTCAAACAAATACTTTTAAACAAGATAGTCTAAAATACTAATTAAAATATGGACATAATCATAAGGCAGGGAAAACCAATAGCTCTCTGATTATACTTAACCAAACAATCATTTAAGATGAACAAGTCAGTGAACCATAGAAAGCAAGAAACTAATCTAACTTTTAGTGATTTCACCTTCAAGTTTTAGAAAACATTCAAGATAACAAATAACTTTAATCAATGAAGAGGGAACACCTAAACATCAATGATCAAGCTACAAAGAAATTTAAGGAAACTTCTCAAGCATGGACAAAGGGCATGATCAAAACATGGCCTCTTTGGCTAAAACCTAACAAGTAATACTTCAAAGAGAGATTCCAAAATAGAGTTTAAATAGCATCAAATAGGTAGGGCTAACCATAAAACATATTTTAAAACTACTATATTGAACCATTCATGGAATAAAAAGGCATAGGAAGATCTAAGGAGCAACTAATAATTTCTTCAACAAACGCAACAGAGGAAAACATAAAGACAATAGAGGCAGGAAGGACTAAGGTGCCTAAAAGAACATTTCTTAGCCTCTACTCTTCTGTTATACTGCAGCAGAGAAGGATGGAAACATAATGAAAATATGAGAAAACAATAACATAAGAGAGAAGCACTTCACCAATAACCAAGCTCAGGGATCTTGCAAGCTATCCTCCTTCATCATCAATCAAAGCAAGCCATTCAGGAACTCCGCAAGACCAATTTCTTCTTCAAACTCAAGAAAACCATATATTTCTCTCAAAACTCATCAAATGCAAAAATTTACAATGAAACCCTCATGCTCTATTTATCTAGAAAAGGAGGGAAAAAAACCCTGGATAGGGTTAGGAAAATGTCAAAATCACTCATAAATTTCATAAATGCCCAAGAGACCATGCAAGGCCCAAGGCACAAAATATCCCATGAAATAAATGCCAAAGTAACTTCTAGCACCTAATGCTAGAGTGATTTTCCTCAAAAACCACTAAAATATGATTTTGCATTAAATGAGTGTGTTTTGTTGACTTTTGGCCAAAAACACACAATGTTGTCCATAAGCAAAATGCCACCTTAGGTAGAAAATAGGTCATGTTGCAGCCACATTTTGAGGACCTTCCCAATGTTGGATTTTGCTTCGTGATGGCCCGTTGGAAATCTTGTGGAGTCCTATTTCTAGCTCTACCTTTTTTTTTCTGATTGAGGACATGTAACCTATTCAAAAAGTCAAAAGCCCAAAACTTCTCTAAGCACAGCGCCAGCACAGGCAAAAAATGGGTCCACTTGCAGCCAAGTTTTGGTGACCTTTCCGGTGTCAGATTTTTCTCTGAGATGGCTCGTTGGAAGACCGGATGAGTATAATTTTCAAATATTTCTTTGGTTTTCTGATTCAGATCCTGTAACCTATCCAAAAATCCAAATTCCCCGAACTTCTCTGAACGCAGTGCCAACACAGGCAGAAAATGGGTCCACTTGCAGCCAAGTTTTGGTTACCTTCCCGATGTCGGAATTTTATCCGTGATGGCCCGTTGGAAATAATACTGAGTCTTATTTCCAAATATACCTTTTTTTTTCTGATTGAGAACATGTAACCTGTTCAAAAATTCAAAATTCCAAAACTGCTCTGAGCGCAGCACCAGGCCTGAAAATGAGGTAGAAAGGTGAAAATTGAGGTGTTTTTTGACCTTTTGAGGGGTCACAAATGCTCTAAATTCTCTAAAATTTGGTGAGAATAGTATAATAGGAATGCGAAATCCAAAAATGTAAAGTTCTCCCTGTGTTGATTCTTGAGTGAAAAGCGTAGCGCCAGTGGCGCTGCGCTTATAGGCCTCCAAATTCACAAAAAACAAAAACTTGTCAAAATTTCTTCAAAATTGGTGGATGTATTCCTCATGGGGTTTAAGAAGCATGTATGAAATCTTGGGGAAATATTTCAAGGTTAACTTGGTCTTTTCCTCTTTTTAGTGTTTTTAATTTCAATGAAGGCCTCTTTGAGCTTGGCACTAGTGAGTTTGTTTTTCAAGGCATAGTGTGTAGGCTAAGGTCTCTTTTTATCTTATTCATATGCTTGTGCTCATTCTTGTAAGAATCAATAATATATTGTGCCATGCCACAGCTCCTTTTGTTAGACTCCTATACCAATAGGTGTCATTTTTCATGATTGGCTTGATTAAACTATGGAATATGTTCAAACCTTTTTCTTGAGCAAAGGTGTTCCATATTTTTGAAAAACCAAAAAATCAAAAAATTTAAAAATGTAAAGAGGGTATACCCTAAAAGAAAAATCAAAGGGTGAAAAGAATAAAAATGGCCAAAAAAATAAAAGAAAATGAACCCCACCAAAAGAAAGGCCAAGGAAAGTGTGCAAGTCTAAATGCCACTACTTTTTTCTCTTATGTAAATAAACAAATTGTGTGCAACTTTGGCTATACCACAAATTCATGAATAGATGTTATTTTAAACTTGGCCTGCGTTCATTTTAAATTTCATGTAATCAGAATGAAGACATCCTTATCCCAGTGACTGGGACACAATCACGAGATGATACATAGTAGAGTTAATAAGGTGCTCACTTGTTCCCAGTATACACAGCCCTTAGATGTAATAAGGGTAGAAATGGATAGATTTATCATGTAAAAAGAAAAGGTTGAAAAGGGTTTGCAAGTCTAAATGCACCCTAATAAAGAAGAGAAAATGGTAGTGTTAAGTAGATAGGGTAGGTAGATGGTGCTGCAAAGTGTTATCTGATGAATGATGTTGCTACATGTTTTTGATCCTTTACTTCATCATAAGTACTAAAGCAGGAAATACACTGGAAAATCACAGCAAGCAAAGTCAAACTCATTAACTTCCCTCATCACTTTCCCCTCAAAAGTTTTACTAATTTCCCCCAAAGTACTAAGGTATTTGGAGATCAAAGGAGCTCAAGGCATTTCCTTGACTTCTGGAGGGACCGGACCCTCGGCCTAATGATCAAAAAGACCTAAGTACTTGAGATAATTCATCATTATAATCATTCACCTTTAACTTTATCCTAAGTAAAATCCTATTTTACTTAGGAAAATCATGCAAAATTCCATAAAAATCCCTCAAGATAACTTGCTATTCTAAGTTTAAGTGTTGAAGATAAGATATTGCAATTTACTTCAGAAGTTGTCACTTTCCTAGATGTGCAAAGTATTTTGAGTTCCCTTGTCCCTTTGTCATATTAATTTTTAGCTCTATTTACTAAATCCCTAGTGAAATGCCTTATCCTAAGTATATAACTCCTTTTTTATAAATATCCCAAAAACCCCTCTATTATGTTTTAACCAAAGTATTTACTTCCCAAATATTCATTAAAAACCCGCTTCATACGCCCTTTGGTTAAATATACCTTTATATTATAGTCCCGCCCCTTATGGTAGTTAAATAATGTTTAGTTATTCCCATATAATAAAATAAAAAACAAATATACGAAATAACGTTTAAACATATGATTTATGTGTTTAACACAAAAATATAAATAAAACCCGAAGTTTTATTTTCGAAACTAAAGCTTTGGAAAAGTCCCTATGCCACCGTGGCTCATCCACCTGGCATTCCACCCGACATTTCAAACATAATTAAAACCCGCACGCACAATTCCTTACCCCGACCCTTTATAACCATGGAATTAGTTAATTATCTGAATTAATTAATAACCATACTCTCCGCCTATTAGACGCCCCCCGGGATGATTTATAAAGTTAAATCGCGTTTAAAACCCCGTCAGGCCCGCACGATAAAACTCCGCCATCTCCTAGTATTTTCCACCGTTGGATCACCCCTTCACCGATCGACGCTCCACGTCAATTCCGCTACCCATCCTTTGTCAGAGTTTTAACCAGCGGGGGCTTGGTGGTATTTGAACAGTTCATCATCCACACGTCAAAGATCCAATGGAATCGCTGCCCTCCCGACTAATACCACCTTCGTCCATAAGCGGTGCGGGGACTTACCACTTACCGCCCGGCCCCTCCACACGTCAGCCCGTACATTGATGACGTCACTCCTCGAAAAACTAAAAAACCTTTTTAACTTGTAAATAAAGCCAATTTTCATGTTTTTTCCGTTATTTTCGTTATTGAAAACGACGACGCTTTCTGCTACGATTTTTGAATTTCCACTGAAATCTACTGTGCTACCTGATTTCGCTCCAAGATTCCGCTGCACCTGTGTCCGAGTACCCTCCCGCCATCGCCTGATACCTGTTAAAAGCTAGTTTTCTTCCAAGAACAGGTATTTATCCTATAGCGCTTCGAAACTCATTAGAAAGTCTGTTTTCCCTGTTTTCCACTGAATTGGTAATTAAATCCTATCACTGAGATTATTCTCTGAGATTTAAAACTATTAATTCTACCCCCAAACCTGCAATTGTGTCAATTTCCCTCATTTTAAATTGAAATTGCGCCCGGCTGTGAAGAAAACCCAGAAACCTCCGTTTTGAATCCACAAAATGGAGGCCCCGGCCGCTTTGAATATAACTCCACTGAATGCCCCTCACCGAGAGTTGGAATATTTACCTTTGGTAGATAAAGATTTCCAAATTAAAGACTTGCATTTTGATGAAAGTCCCCTTCTGAGTTATTGTCGCTGCAGAGACGAATACTCAAAGGGGCAAGATCTCATTGGGTTGTGGGAATCCAATCTCCCAAGGTATCTCATCCCTTCAGTCATTTTTTTCCCAGAAATCATCCACTATTGCCATTCAAACTATGATCCCACTCAAAGGGCTGTAATAGATCCTGATCAGAGTGTTCTGTTTCCCATTACTCCCCAGGCTATCAATGCAATGCTACATTTTGAACCTGGTCAAAACCTCACTCCCTTGTCCATTGGGGAATTGCTTGAACAATCTACTCGGTTGTCCCCTGAAGAGGTGATCAAAAGATCAGATCCTTGGATAAACAGTCTTAATACTAGTCATAAGATTTTTTTACTCCAATATTGTTATCAAATCTATTCAAACAGAGGTTAGAAAGCATAACAGCTAAAGAGTATCAGTGGTTAAAGTGTATCAGGTAAAAGTCAGTGAAAGTTAAAATGAAGTTACAGAGCAACGATCAAGGTACCCAATAAACGGTAAAAGAAGTAAATACGAGCGATTAAAATGGTAAAAAGGGAGGCTGAAATACTTTATGGGGAGGTTTTCTAAAAGTAAAAGTAAACGGATCAAACTTAAAGAAAATGGAAGCAACACACTTGGGAAAGGTTATTTTACCGAAGCCATATTTTAGTCATAGTTTAGAAACTGTGTGGTCATTCAGAGATAGAGTTTTATAAAAATGAAGAGGATTTATGTCCTTAAGAGGGCCATCTACAAAAACCTCTCTCACTTTTCTAACAGCCATTATGGTTTTGGAAATATTAAAAAATTTTGGAAAGCACTTTTTGCAGAAAATTCTAGTTTAAGTCATCATTTTGCAGAGAGGATTGTGGAAAATCCAAAATACTTCATACAAAACTGAAGGCGGTTTTTGTTCCTAAAAGACCCATCTACAAAAACCTATCTCAGTTTTTTCACAGTTGTTTTATAATGAGAGATACATGCGCATATTTACAGGCCATTTTTCAAACTCTGTAAAACTCTGTTTTACACATATTTTTTACAGAGACTATTATGCATATCTGGAGAGGAATTTTGGGAAAATGAAATAGTTTTATCTCACCAACATATTTATATACAATAACCTCTTTCACTTTTTACATATCTATTACGTATTGAGAAATACAAAGATCTCATTGAACCCCAAGTTTGCAGAATTGTTGGAGCAGATTGCACAAAGAAAGGAAGCAGTTAGTGACTTGGATGCCTCATCATCAACTAAGAGTTGGATCAAATTCAGTTCTTCGTTTCATCACCTATCCATACAAAATAGTGCCAAATAGATGCATTAGTTTGAGTGTCCTTTAATTAAGTTCTATTTATGTAAAATAGTTGGAGAGATTTGTGAACCAATTTTGATATTTGTTTCAAGATATTTAGTTTAGAATTTGTATAAATACTCCACTCTTGGAAGCATTTGGGGTGGATTCTATTACTTTGCTGTAACATTGAGATTTTTGGAATAAAAGAATTTTGGAGGAATTTATTCGTGGCTTACTGGATGACAATTTGAAGCTCAGGACTTTTTGCAGGATTCATGTGTTGGACTCTGATTATTAAATGTTTCTACTCTTTATACACAGAGATTCTCAAGTTTCTAATATCTGTTCTGTATTTGAATAGTTTACATAAAGGATTGAAACAGAATTTGCTTAATTGTACTCTGTTTTCAAATGTGATTATTCTCGATGTTTTCTTCTGGATTATTTATAAGCATGAATTCTTAATTGCTCATGTTTTGCTGATTCAATATTGTTGATTACTGTAACAAAGAATCCTTCATTGCTCTTTGCTTGTAATCATTTTCCTTCTTCCTCTTGAATATGGTGAAAGATTCTTAGTTGCCTTTCATCCCTTCAAGACCATCCATCCACTTTAAATTTTAAGGATTGTTCTCCGTCTAGCTATCTTGCCCTGTAATACCATCTTGTGTTCAGAAAAGAAATCCAGTAAAGTAATATTTGTCACTGCTTAATGGAGCAAAGAATTTCAACTTGCACTTAGTTTGTGGATTCCACCATTTTTCAAAACAAACTCTTGGATCTATAACTAGCCTAAAACCTTCTAAGAACAAAGACAAATCATAAAGAGAGAGCCCTCTCTGGATGCAGATTGGCTAGATTCTGCATCTGAAAGTTGGTTTGTGGTTACCTCGGTTATAATTTCCTCTTACACAACTTCTAGGAAAACCTGAGTGATAACATAGTGGCGACCATACTGGGGACCTGAATCATTTTTATTGATACTATTGTTTGCTTATAAGCTATAGACAGAGTCTGAAGATCAGCCAGGTAGCCTTTGAAATGCTTTTTCTCTGCAATTGCATATTAAATAAATGCTGCTTCAGTCTATCTCTGATTTAGCTTAATAACTGAACTTTAGTTTCAAACATTCAATCAGACTCTCTAGTTTAATAAATCTTTGAGAAAATTTTAATTAAAAATCTTAAATTTCTTGAAGAGTTTGTAGAAGTTGTTTTGAAAATACTCAAAATTTGGTTTCCTGAAGAACTGACTTTTTCTTCAGAATTGTTTTACAGGTTTAGATCCGATCTATGATGGTGGACAGGGATCAGACACACAAAGGTTAAAATCATCCACTTGGCGACTCCAAATCAATTTCAGAATCAAGACTCCACTGGAGGAATGAACCTCAAAGGACAATATGGAAAGATCAGGCTTTCAACTTGGATCTTAATCCAAGACATTATGTTCTTTCTCATTAAGAAGGTTTTTCAATGTATATTGTATTTTATAGAAGATCTTAGATTAGTTTTTAGTTATTTTCCTTTGAATATTGTAAGTAATAATTCTCTTAATCTCTTTGAGCAGCTTTCTTATGAATCTAATGATGATCATTTTCCAATTAAGAAGCCTCAAATAATCAAGACTGATCTTCTAGTCCACATACACATGCCCCCCACATATAAAAGAACAGTTGAATACAAACCCCTTATTTGCCTCTATACTCCATGATTTTCACAAAATCTTGCAAGTATCTTCCTAGATTTGATGGAAAGGTATTCAACGAAAACATATTCAAGGTTTTGAAAATTATTTGGATTGTTTTGAATTGATGAAGATGATGTTAAAATAGACTTTTTGCTCTTTCTTTGCAAAATTGGGTAAGATTTGAGTTAGAAAATGCCTTTATTATTATCTCAAATTCTAACAGTGTCTCATTTTCTGTCAGTAGATGGAAGATAAAATTAATCTTTGTAGTCTGGAAAATATAAATAAATAAAGACACTCCAATGACAGTACAACATTTAAAATGATTTATTAGACTTCTTCTTCAATGCTGAGAAAATATTGAACCTCCTCATGATTAAATCTCTTTTGTCCTCCAGAACATTTGATTCAGAAATAGAATTTCGGTTAAGAGAAAGAAATCCAAAAACACTTGTATAGATGCAAAATATTGCAGTTGATGTGGAAGTTAATCTCCAAATCAAACAGGAAAAGTTGAAAATAGAAGAAGAGGAAAGGAAAAACATTGCAGAGGTAAAACTCAACCTTTTGGTAAGAAAACTAGATGAATTAACACAGGAGATCACTATGAAAGAAGAATTTTTTATTCAAAATCACCATGAAGAAATAGAAGAGGTTGATAGCCATGAACAAATTCCTCTTAATTCAAATTATCATAAATCAGAAAATGAATTTACAAATCAATATGAGGAAAAGGAATCTGTTGTTCTAATGTGTATGTTTGATGACATTCCTTATTTTGATGATTTTCCTAAGTATGATCATTATGATGATAGTTATGTTCTCCAAAGTCAAGCTAACTTTACAGATATATCAGAAGCTAGTTTGGAGGATGAAGAAATGCAGTTTCAGCAGATTGAAGACAGTGATCAGCCAATACAGATCAGCCATGAGAGTGAGGAAGGAAGAGAAGAAAATGTGGAAATAAGTGAAGATTCTTTACCTCTTTGTTTTGCTTCATTTCAGTTCATTAGAGAAAACTATCATGCTATCAATAATCAGCAATCTTTAGGAATTGTGATTGACAACAAAGAAGATAATGAAACTATTGATCAAAATTTTTCAGTTTCACAATTGCAGTTATCAGTTCCCATTAAAATAAATGATCAAATGACACAAGAAAGTTCCATACCACTATTTTTTGAACCATTTCAGCTTTTAAAGGAAATGTGGTATAACATATTTAAAGAAAAGAATGAGAAACTTGTTGAAGTTTATGAAGTCCCATGGAATTTTATATGTCATAGGTTCCAGCAATTTTCCCAAGATTTTCAGGATCCAATAGCAGATATGTTGAATATTGAAGGCATTCAAAGCATTCCTCTATTAACTAACTATGATTTTCAGAATCAAGATGATAAAGGATTCAATACTCAAACATTACAATCAGTAGGAATATCATCGCAAATCTTATCTGAAAGTTTACAGGGAGATAAAGATGAAAATAACATTTCATATTCATGGTATGGAGGCCATCCAGAACAGATGTACAGTTGTTCAGATCAGTTAAACATCAGTGTATATATTTTGGAAGATCCTTTTGTACAGTTTCTAGAGTCAACAAAGGAAATCAAGTGTTTCCTTATCCTCTCATTTGTTGACAAGTTTTTAATAGGTTGCAGAAGTACAATTTTGATAATCAACAAGAAAATGCAACAAAATCTATCAAAGTACATAATGCTTGAATGGTTGCATTGGCTATTTCATTTTACCTAACTAGCAGTTGAATAGTAGATTGAGTAGGTAGATGAGTGCTAATAAGCTCAAAATTTTGAGCATTTTTTTAGTTTTTCAATTTTCAGCTAGTTTTTCATTAAGTTGGTTTGAAATTTTTTGTGTGTTGTTTTAAGTTTCAAGATTAGATTTCAGGTTGAAGAAAAAGGACTATATTCAATTCAAGATTTTCAGCCACAACTAATGCATCAGTTTTGATTGGATGGTGACTTCTTGAAGTTGAAGCCAGAAGTGAAGGCCCTAAGCTTCAAAAGGTTTCATTATCATATGTACAATAAAGCTACCAGAAGAAGGAGATTACATGGTTTAGTTTGAAGACAATTTGAGGCAACTTACCTGCTATTCTTGACTTTTCACAAGGAAAAGCCATCCCCAAGTGGAGCCAGTGTTAGACTCCTATACCAATAGGTGTCATTTTTCATGATTGGCTTGATTAAACTATGGAATATGTTCAAACCTTTTTCTTGAGCAAAGGTGTTCCATATTTTTGAAAAACCAAAAAATCAAAAAATTTAAAAAATGTAAAGAGGGTATACCCTAAAAGAAAAATCAAAGGGTAAAAATAATAAAAATGGCCAAAAAGTAAAAGAAATGAACCCCATCAAAAACAAAGGCCAAGGAAAGTGTGCAATTCTAAATGCCACTACTTTTACTCTGATGTAATAAACAAATTGTGTGCAACTTGTATTTTATGCCACAATTCATGAATAGTCAAACTGTTTAAACTTGGCTAGTTCATTTTTCAATTTCATGTAGTAGAATAGAGAATAAACATCTGACCAAACAGTTTAATCTTGGCAGATAAGTAGATAGGTAGAGTTAATAAAAGGTGCTCAATAGTTTAATCTGAGCCCTTGGATGTAATAAGGGTAGAAATAGATAGATTTATCATGTAAAAAGAAAAGGTTGAAAAGGGTTTGCAAGTCTAAATGCACCCTAATAAAGAAGAGAAAATGGTAGTAGTAGATATGGTAAGTAGATGGTGTTGCAAAGTTTTATCTGATAAATGATGCTGCTAAATGTTTTTGATCCTTTACTTTCATCACAAGTACTGAAGCAGGAAATACACTGGAAAATCACAGCAAGCAAAGTCAAAATGATTAACTTCCCTCATCACTTTCCCCTTAAAAGTTTTACTAATTTCCCCCAAAAAGTACTAAGGTATTTGGAGATCAAAAGGGCTCAAGGCATTTCCTTGACTTTTGGAGGGACCGGACCCTCGGCCTAATGATCAAAAAGACCTAAGTACTTGAGATAATTCATTATTATAATCATTCACCTTTAACCTTTTCCTAAGTAAAATCCTATTTTACTTAAGGAAATCATGCAAAATTCCATAAAAATCCCTCAAGATAACTTGCTATTCTAAGTTTAAGTGTTGAAGATAAGATATTGCAATTTACTTCAGAAGTTGTCACTTTCCTAGATGTGCAAAGTATTTTGAGTTCCCTTGTCCCTTTGTCATATTAATGTTTAACTCTATTTACTAAATCCCTAGTGAAATGCCTTATCCTAAGTATATAACTCTTTTTTTATAAATATCCCAAAAACCCCTCTATTATGTTTTAACCAAAGTATTTACTTCCCAAATATTCATTAAAAACCCGCTTCATACGCCCTTTGGTTAAATATACCTTTATATTATAGTCCCGCCCCTTATGGTAGTTAAATAATGTTTATTTATTACCATATAATAAAATAAAAAACATATACGAGAAAAACTTTAAACATATGGTTTATATGTTTAACACAAAAATAAAAATAAAACCCGAAGTTTTATTTTCTAAACCAAAACTTTGCCACCGTGGCCCATCCACCTGGCAATCCACCTGACGTTTCAACCCCACCGCGACCCCTATTTCCATTATACAGTGGGATTAACTAATTATCAGAATTAGTTAATAACCACCCTTCTCCGCCAATTAAAATCTCCCCGGGATGTTTTATAAAGTTAAATCGCGTTTAAAACCCCGCCGGGCCTGCACGATAAAACTCCGCCATCTCCTAGTATTTTCCACCGTTGGATCACCCCTTCACCGATCGACGCTCCACGTCAATTACGCTACCCATCCTTTGTCAGATTTTTAACCAGCGGGGGCTTGGCGGTATTTGAACAGTTCATCATCCACGCGTCAAAGATCCAATGGAATCGTTGCCCTCCCGACTAATACCACCTTCGTCCATAAGCGGTGCGGGGACTTACCACTTACCGCCCGGCCCCTCCACACGTCAGCCCGTACATTGATGACGTCACTCCTCGAAAAACTAAAAAACCCTTTTAACTTGTAAATAAAGCCAATTTTCATGTTTTTTCCGTTATTTTCGTTATTGAAAACGACGGCGCTTTCTGCTACGATTTTTGAATTTCCACTGAAATCTACTGTGCTATCTGATTTCGCTCCAAGATTCCGCTGCACCTGTGTCCGAGTACCCTCCCGCCATCGCCTGATACCTGTTAAAAGCCAGTTTTCTTCCAAGAACAGGTATTTATCCTATAGCGCTTCGAAACTCAATAGAAAGTCTGTTTTCCCTGTTTTTCCACTGAATTGGTAATTAAATCCTATCACTGAGATTATTCTCTGAGATTTAAAACTGTTAATTCTTCCCCCAAACCTGCAATTGTGTCAATTTCCCTCATTTTAAATTGAAATTGCGCTCATCAGAAGAAACTTGAAACTGCTGAATCTACATTAAAATGGAGGCTCTGCCGCTTTGAATATAACTCCATCGAATGCCCTCACTGAGAGTTGGAAGATGCATCTTTGCAGATAAAGATTTCCAAATTAAAGATTTGCATTTTGATGAAAGTCCCTTCGAGTTATTGTTGCCGCAGTGACGAATACGAAAGGGGCAAGACTGGCTGTGGGAATCCAATCTCCCCAGATATCTCATCCCTTCAGTCATTTATTTCCCAGAAATCATCCACTATTGCCATTCTAACTATGATCCCACTCAGAGAGCTGTAATATCCCCTGACCAGAGTGTTCTTTTCCCCATTACTCCCCAGGCTATCAATGCAATGCTACATTTTGAACCTGATCAAGAGCTAACTCCTTTGTCTATGGAAGAATTGCTTGAAAAATCTACTTGGTTGTCCCCTGAAGAGGTAATCAGAAGATCACATCCTTGGATAAACAGTCTTAATACTAGTCATAAGATTTGTTTACTCCAAGATTGTTATCAAATCTATTCAAACAGAGGTTAGAAAGCATAACAGCTAAAGAGTATCAGTGGTTAAAGTGTATCAGGTAAAATTCAGTGAAAGTTAAAATGAAGTTACAGAGCAGTCAAAGGTAAACAGTAAAAGTAAATACAGAAGGCAGTAAAATGGTAAAAATATATGAGAATAATTTCACCAATAGGGAGGTTTGTCTAAAGTGAAAGTAAAACAGTCAAAAGAGCAAGAAAGTAAAAAGATGAAAAACATAACAAGAAGGAACATTTTTGCAGAAATTGCATATTTTAGTCATAGTGTTGCAGAAACTATTGTGATCAATTAAAGATTAATTTTATAAAACTGAAGGTGGTTTATTTTCTTAAGAGGGCCATCTACAAAAACCTCTCTCACTTTTCTAACAGCCATTATGGTTTTGGAAATATTAAACAATGTTGGAAAGCACTTTTTGCAGAAAATTCCAGTTTAAGTCATCATTTTGCAGAGAGGATTGTGGCCAATCCAAAATACTTCATACAAAAATGAAGGAGTTTTTTGTTCCTAAGAGATCCATATACAAAAACCTATCTCAGTTTTTTCATTGGTTTTTTAATGAGATATACATGCGCATCTTTACAGGCCATTTTTCAGACTCTGTAAAACTCTGTTTTACACATATTTTTTACAGAGAGTATTATGCATATCTGGAGAGGAATTTTGGGAAAATGAAAGAGGTTTATCTCACCAACATGTTTATCTACAATAACCTCTTTCACTTTTTACATATCTATTACGGATTGAGAAATAAAAAGATATCATTTGACCCCAAGTTTGCAGAATTGTTGGAGCAGATTGCACAAAGAAAGGAAGCAGTTAGTGACTTGGATGCCTCATCATCAACTAAGAGTTGGATCAAATTTGAATTCTTCTCTTTGTAATCACCTATCCATACAAAATAGTGCCAAATAGATGCATTAGTTTGAGTGTACTTTAATTAAGTTCTATTTATGTAAATAGTTGGAGAGATTTGTGAACCAATTTTGATATTTGTTTCAAGATATTTTAGTTTAGAATTTGTATAAATACTCCACTCTTGGAAGCATTTGGGGTGGATTCTATTACTCTGTTGTAACATTGAGATTTTCGGAATAAAAGCATTTTGGAGAAATTTATTCATGGCTTACTGGATGACGATTTGAAGTACAGGACTTTTTGCAGGATTCATGTGTTGGACTGCAGTTCAATAAGTCTTTCTACCCTTTGTCTTAAGTTTTATATCAGTTTATAATATCATTATGTCCATTTCTGAATAATTTACATAAAGGATTGAATCAGAATTTAATTAATTGTACTCTAATTTCAGATGTGATTGTTCTTAATGTTTTCCTCTAAATTGGTTATAAGCATGAATTCTTAAATGCTCTTGCTTTGCTAATTTAAACATTGTTGATTACTATAATAAAGAATTTTTCATTGCTCTTTGTTTGTAGTCATCTCATTTCTTTCTTTTGAACATGGTGAAAGATTCTTAGCTGCCTTTCATCCCTTCAAAATCATCCCATCCACTTTAAATTTTAAGGATTGTTCTCTGTCTGGCTATCTTTCCCTGCAAAGCCATCTTGTGTGTAGAATAGAAATCCAATAAAGCCATCCTTTGACTCCATAGCCCAATGGACTGAAAATCTTCAACCTTGCCCCTAGTTTGCGGATTCCACCATTTTCAAACAAACTCTTGGATCTATAACTAGCCTAAAACCTTCTAAGAACAAAGACAAATCATAAAGAGAGAGCCCTCTCTGGATGCAGATTGGCTAGATTCTGCATCTGAAGGTTGGTTTGTGGTTACCTCGGGTATAATTTCCTCTTACACAACTTCTAGGAAAACCTGAGTGATAACACCTTTGTAGGTCTTTAGTCTCTGCATTTTTTCTTTGAAGGAGTATGCTATTGGCCCTCTCCTTGTCGTCACTTTCACTCTCTAGGTCAATGATGCCAAGTCATTTTTTTCCTTTGTCAAGCTTTTGAACTAAGTTGGATGGCTTAGTCCCTTGCCTTTTAGAGGCAGCAAATACAAGCATGGGCCCTCTTTGATATGCCAATGAAAAATGTGTGATCATGGTCTTGTTGGTGTTTTTATCATAGCTATGATCCTTATTTTCATTATCATCCTTCTCACTTCTTCACTGTCACTATGACTGTAATGACTATTTTCAGCCCTTTCTTCATTTTCTGCACTGTCAACATACTCATCACTTTCATCATTAGCCTTACTATTTACTTCCCCACTGACCTCTGGACTATCCTTTGTGCTGCCTTCATTTTTCTTATCATCATCAGCCTCCTCTCTTTTCATATCTTCTACCTCTTGTGGGCTCAACTGATCATTTCCTTCATCTTCACTTTGGTTTGACTCATGGGCAATCTCACCCTCACTCCCACTTAATTCTTCATTGCCACTTCCTTCTTCATTTGATATGGTGACCAGTGCTGCCCTTAGAAAACCCTAGGCATGCTTATAAAATTTGGTAGGAGGATTGAAATGGAATAATGGTGAAATGAAAACTTTGCAAGTGAGTGAGATGGAGGTGTAGGTGTATGAATGATCTCCTTGAGCTTGAAAGAGGGCTTATCTTGAACTGACTTTTGATTAACCTGGTGCACACCCCTCTTCAAATGACAATTACTTGCTTGGAGCTTAAAAAATAGAGGTTTAATTTCTATGAAGGCCTAGGGTTTCCTATGGCTAGGGTTTGATCATTATTTTAACCAATAAATCACCAAAAGCACTTGAGGAGGAGGGAAAAAGGCCACCTACCAATTTTAGCTTGTTTGTAGGGTCTTGAAAACAGTTTGGAGATGTTGTCCCTTGATTTTTGGCACTTTTCTTGTAGTTTGGAGGGTCTTTGGCATGAGCATAGCACCATGAACGCATTCAGGTCCTGTCGGGTCACTGTTGGCATAAGCGCAGCGCCCTAAACGCATTCAGGTCTTGTCAGGTCAGTGCTGCCCTAAGCGCGATGCCAAATTGTAGAGGGCATTTGGAGGCCTTCCTAGTGTCAGAATTGGGCTCATGATAGTGTGTTGGAAACATTAACCTGTCTGATTTCCAAATATACAACTTTTTCCCTGATTGGGGTTGATTTTCCTTGTCAAAAGTTGATTTTCCCAAGACTAGTCAAAAAGTACTAAGTGATGGTACAAAAGTGCAGAGTGATAGTATAGACAAGTTTTGGAGGCCTTAATTAACTCCAAATTGAGCTCATGATAGCTCATTATAAATATTTTCCTGTTTATTTATCATTTGACTCATCAAGCAAGTCATTTGGACACACAACTATGAGAAAATATGATTTTCCCAAGGTCACTTTAGAAGTGCAGCAATTCTCATGTGACACCTGTATTTTTGACATTGCTCCCAAACCATCATACCTGTGTAAAATATGAAGGAGGTTTTTATTATTGGACCTATTATGGACAAAAAATTCTCTCATGTTTGTCAAATTCATTTATTTTTGGTCAGAAACATAGTTTGAAGCAAAACTGGCCCTATGAGTGACAAATGGCTTGACTCTTGGAATGAATTCTTGGAAAATGATGGAGGCATGATGTTTATGAGTTGGTATGAATTTATGATTTTTGATATGACCTATCATGTTTATCCTTTTCTCATATGCCTATTTTCCATTTCAAACCCTAGCTTATTTGGAAGAGGAAATTAGGGTTTGGTGTAGGCAAAATAGGGGATTTTAGGATTGCCTTGTAGAGGGAGGGGAATGAAGGGGTTAAGGTTTTTATAAATTCTTGGGGAAATTTTGGGGGATAAGGATATATTTTAGAGAGTAGAGGAAAGTTTAATTTCAAGAATTGAGTGAGGGGAAAGGGTCCAAAGGGGAAAAAAACACGCCTAGTCTCGAAAAGTTTCAAATTGTAGCAATAGGCTAGGTTTTGTAGAAAAATGATGAGTTTGAGGGATAAGAGTGATGGGAAGTGTTTATGAATGTATATTAAGGATAGGAGGAGGTGTAAGAGCATCAGGATACAAGCCTTGTTGATGTTTTAACCATGGACGTCATGAAACCAATAAAAATGCCCTCCAAAACCCTAGATGGACAATGGAGTCATAGGAAAGGGAAAAATACAGTAATGAGATTATGGGTAGGAAAAAATATGGAAATGAGAGGCACAAGCCATTTGGAGTCTATAGGAGTTACAAGGTGATCTTGAAATGGAAAAATGGTAGGATAGTGAAAAAAATTTCTCTAAGGATAATGAAGGCAGTGAGATTTCTAAAACTCACAATGTTCATGGAATTTTGTTTTTAGAAATCTAGAACCATTATTTAGTCATCTATGGATAGTGAAAAGTTCTGATGACTAAAAATACTAGCAAGACAAAATTTGGCATATTTGTTCCATTTGTAAGGTGATTGGAAATCCCTAATAACTTTCCCTCACTATGTTCTGCATTTTGCTACTGTTAGGACAATTAGTTGTTGCACTAAATCTCAATTAGCATGGAAATTAGGTGTTTTTTAATTTTAGTTAATATTTTAAAATTACACATAATTTAGGTAGGAGAAAAGAAAGTGGCCTAATCAATGCATGCTTTCCGAACAATTTATTTTCTCATAAAAATACAGAACACATAGCTTAATTTTTCAAAAAAGTAAGTGGCCCATAAATCCACACATCTTTTAATATCTAAGTTAATTTAATTTTTGTTGCATTAGATTCGGGACTAGGGTCAAAGTGTCAATAACAAAAACGAGCAATATTTTTTGTACTTACACCTCTTGGTGAGCCTCTACAAGCATATGAAAAATATCCTAGGAAAATTTGAACTATCATCTCCCTATAATGCAACATATTCTAATTAAGAAAAGTGTAAGTGACTCATAATCTATGCATAATTTCAAGTTTTCACAAGGAAAAATCACACATAGTTTAATTAGAACATGATTGTAAAGGATCATCGCATATAAAAATCTCATCACCTTATCGATTGTTCACTTCAAAATACACATGAAGCATTGGTAATTTTCGAACCAAAAGGCACCCAATGTTTTGGTACCTTTTTTCTTATCTTACGTTTGGTTCACAAAATCACACCCTGAAGAAAAATTAAGACTCCTTAAAAAAAATAAAAATATTGAACTCATTAAATTCTCCACACAGGGGCCACAAAGGAAATTATAGTTTAGGTTAGGACCATCAGAGTTAGGCATTCAATAAGCCACCATGGTCAGAAATTTTGGGTATGTGTTATGATCTTTCCACGATTTGTCGCACGTGCAACAGGGGGGGCAACAGCCCCCCCTGTTAGCGGTCCATGGCAGCGCCCTGGGAAACTTTTTTTTGGATCCTATTTTTCAGTGGGCGAACCTGCCATGGTTTTGTGCATGGGTTTGCACATGGTTTTGGGGCATGATGGTTTTCGGCCCCAGGTATTTTGTAGATCCGGTCAATGGAACTACAATTATGTTCTAATCTAGGGTTAATGGATTGGGGTTTATGAATACTTTGGCATCTATATATATGTGTTGTAACACTAAAAGGAATATAATGAAAAATCAAGATGGTAGTCCCGATTTGGGATGCAAGGGAAAATATCTGTGTATATTTGTTTTATGTTTTAATTTCTCGTTGTTGTTTATTTTTTGTCTTTTAAGATTCGTTTGTAGATAATTTTTGTACAGTGTGAAAACGTACATTTGGTATCAGAGGTGTTTCGACTTCAAGGGGACACCTTTGTTGCTCAGGGGTTTTTTGCTCGGACCTATGGTAGACCCTGTTCAGTGGGAGATCTGCAGGATCGATTCTTGCAGTGAAAGAAGATGGCGAGCAGTGGAAAGATATAGATCGAGAAATTTAAAGGTCGGATTTTTTAGTTGTGGAAGCTCAAGATGGAGGATCTGCTGGTGGATAAAGATCAGTGGATCACGGTAGATCTGGGTACTAAACCAACAACAATGTGAGATGAAGACTGGAAGAATTTGGATCGAAAGGCAAAGAGCACAATACGGTTGTGTGTCTTAGATTCAGTATTGTTGAATGTATCTGGGGAAGCTATAGTGAAGACTTTGTGGGACAATCTAGGGAATTTGTACGACTCTAAGTCTCTGGTGAATAAATTGTTCCTACGGAAAAAGCTATATAACCTAAGGATGAAGGATGGAGATTCGGTGATAGAGCATCTGGATGCCTTCAATAATGTGGTAAGTCAACTGTTATCTATTGATATTAAAATATCAGATGAAGATAAGTGCATCAGTTTGTTGTGTTCTCTACCAGATTCGTGGGACAATCTGGTTATTGCAATAGGTAGCAATACAACTACCTTGAATTTTGATGACATTGCCTTAGCCTTACTGTCGGAGGAAATGAGACAGATAAATATGGAGGGCCAGAATGGAGGTGCCTTATCTGTACAATGAAGGTCCCATAACAAAAACACGAATAAGGTTTCGAGTGGGAAATTTAAATCTAGAGGGAGATCTAAATCTCTAGGAAAGTTTGTAAAGGTGTGATAGAAATGAAGAAAGGAAGGGCACTACAAAAAAGACCGCAGATATAAATATCCTTAGAAAGGAAATGGATCTGATGATGCTCCTTCTACAGAGGCAAAAGCCACCTCGGATGAAGGTGGGGATGTGTGTTTAGCTTCTTCTTCAAATACACATGTAGATCATGAGGCATGGTTGATTGACTCAGGTGCATCCTTTCACTTCACTCCCTATAGGGAGTGGTTCTGCGAGTATGAGAAGTATGATGGTGGTCATGTCTTCTTAGGGGATGATAGGAAGGAAAAAATATTCGGACGTGGAAAAGTCAAGTTGAAGCTGGAAGTTGGAAGGATTAGAACACTTCATGATGTTCTGCATATTCCTGTATTAGCCAGAAATCTGATTTCTGTAAGCAAGATGGATGATGCAGGTGTAAAAACAATGTTCGAGAAAGATACCTGCAAGATGGTTTGGGGAGCACTGGTATTAATGTGGGGAGTTCGGATTGGAACTCTATACAAGCTTCAGGGTAGCACTGTTATTGATGGGTGCAATAGTTCTATGGTTCCTGAAAGTGGAGCGGAAAGCCTACCAGTCTCTGGAGAAAAGACCATGCTATAGAATCAAAGGCTTGGACATATTGGAGAGAAGGGACTTCAGATATTGCATGGAAATGGTATGGTAGAAGGTATGTCTGATTTGTCTCTGGATTTCAATTTCTTTGAACATTGTGTATATGGGAAGCAGAATCAGGCTAGTTTTCCTTCTGGTGCTAATAGGGCAAATAAGATATTAGAGCTTGTGCACAGTGATGTGTTTGGACCTGTTTTCCATCACTGGGAAAATATGTGTACTATGTCTCATTCATAGATGAATTCTAAAGGAATACATGAATATATTTATTGAGGAAGAAATCTGAAGTCTTTGATAGATTTAGAGAATTTAAGGCTCAGGTGGAAAACTAGACAAAGAAGAAGATAAAGGTGTCGAGGACAGATAATGGTGGAGAGTTTTGCAAGAAAGAATTTGAAGAATTATGTAAGAAGTGTGGTATAGAACGACATAATACTAATCCATACACACATCATCAAAACAGAGTTGTAGAAAGAACAAACAAAACATTGATGGAAAAGGCAAGAAGCATGCTTAGTGGTACCGGGTTAGGACGATAATTCTGGGCATAAGCAGTGGATACTGCCTGTTACCTGGTTAACAGATCACCTTCATCAACGTTGGAGGATAAGACTCCACATGAGGTATGGACTAGTAAGAAACCCTCTCTTTCACATCTGACAATATTTGGATGTGATGCATATGTAAATGTTCCAAACGAGAAAATGACCAATTTGGATAATAAATCTGAAAGGTGCATCTTTATTGGGTATAAGGATGGTTTAAAAGGTTATAAGATTTGGAACCCAGAAACAAGGAAGGTTGTGTACAACCGCAATGTGGTGTTTAGAGAGGTGAAATTTGTTGTTAAACATGAAGTCCTACCAAGGAACCTGATAAGATAGAGTTTGAGCTAAAATAGGATGAATTAGACTCTACAACAGAAGAAGATTCAGAAGAGGAAGAGCCACAAACTCCAGCTATGAGAAGATCATTTCGGGAAAGAAGGCACCAAAAAGGTATAGTCCATCTACTTTTTGTTAAAAATTTTCTTTAACTATAACTGTGATGATCCTAGAACTATCAGGGAGGCAGTAGATTCAAAGGATGGAAAACTTTGGAAGGAGGCCATGGTTGATGAAATGGAATTCTTACAAAAAAATGAGGCATGGGAACTGGTGGATTTTTCGGCTGGAAGGAAGCCCATGTGGAGAAAATGGGTGTTTAAAAAGAAAATGAATGTAGAAGGAAAGGTGGAGAAATAAAAAGCTCGATTAGTAGCAAAAGGTTATTCCCAAGTGCTAGGAATTGATTTTGGTGATATTTTTTCTCCTGTTGCCAAGGTTATTTCTATTAAATTAATTTTATCTGTTATTGCTGCCTTTTATTTTGAGGTAGAACAGATGGATGTGAAGATAACATTTCTTCACGGGGATCTGGAAGAGGAGATCTACATGAAGCAACCTAAAGGCTTTATGGTGAAGGGTAAGAAAGAACTGGTATGCAGGTTAAAAAAGTATCTATATGGGTTAAAATAGTCACCAAGGATGTGGTACCAGAAATTTGATACCTATATATGGGGACTTGGCTTCACCAGAAGCAAAGAGGATCACTGTGTGTATTTTAAATTAATTGGTGACCGTGTCATTTACTTGGTGTTGTATGTGGATGATATGTGGCTGATTGGAAATGGCAAAGAAATTATCGAGGATTTGAAGACCCAATTGTTCTCCAAATTCGACATGAAGGATCTTGTTGTTGCAAAATATATTTTGGGCATGGAAATTAAGAGAGATCAAGCAAAGAGGAAGCTCTAGTTAAACCAGAGGAAGTATGTTGAGACAATATTGCAGAGGTTCAATATGTAGGATAGTAAACCGGTGAAGGTTCCTATTCTTGTAGGTGTAAATCTTTCTACTGAACAGTGGCCCAATACACAAGAAGAAAAGGAGGATATGTCCCGTGTTCCATATGAAAGTGCAGTGGGTAGCCTAATGTATGCAATGGTTTGTACTATATTAGACATTACACATGTATTGGGATTATTGAGCATGTTTATGTCAAAACCAAGGAAGGAGCAGTGGATATCAGTGAAGCAGGTTTTCAGATACTTGTGTGGCACTAGTGATTATGGTTTGTGCTACCAGGGAAGACCAAGATTGGATAGAGTATTGGACATTCGTGGTTTTTTTGATGCAAATTGGGCTAGAGATCTGGACCAAAGAAGATCTACAGGTGGGTATGTGTTTAGCCTATTTGTAGGTGCAGTCAATTGGATGAGTAAAATAAATTCTGTAGTGGCTCTTTCAACTACAGAGGCATAATAAATGAAAACCACTCATGCAAGCAAGGAAGCAGTTTGGTTGCAGGGATCGTGTTCAAGTATGGTATTGGTGTAGCAACCTGTAAGGATAGACTGTGATAGCCAAAGTGAAATTTTCTTGGCTAAGAACCTTGCTTATCATTCAAAGACAAAACACATTGATGCTCAATATCACTTTTTGAAAGATATGGTTGAGGATAAAAGGGTGTTGCTGGTAAAGGTGGACACTTTGAAGAATGTTTCAAATGCATTGATGAATTCTGTGAGCACTCAGAAGTTCTCTTGGTGTAGAGAAACAATGGGTGTTGTCAAGCTGGACTAATGACTAAGATATCTTGTGGCCCCCTGCGGAAAGAAGACAACAAGTGGGAGAATGTTGGGTATGTTTTATTTTCTTTCCACGATTAGTCGCACACACGTGGGGGTCATGGGGGGGCGATAGGTTCCTTTTTACGTTGCGTCGGGCGCAACAGGGGGGTCATAGGGGGGAGGCAGCCCCCCCTGTTTAGATTCCATGGCAGGGCCCCAAGAAAAAAAAATTGGACCCTATTTTTCGGTGGGCGGACTCGCCCATGGTTTTTTGCATGGGTTTGCAAATGGTTTTGGGGCGTGATTGTTTTTGGCCCCTGGTATTTTGTAGATCCGATCAAGGGAACTATGATTATGTTCTAATCTAGGGTTAATGGATTGGGGTTTATGAATGCTTCGACATGTATATATATTTGTTGTAACACTAAAAGGAATATAATGAAAAATGAAGCTGGTAGTCCCAATTTGGGATGCAGGGGAAAATATCTGTGTATATATGTTTTATGTTTTATTCTCTCACTATTGTTTATTTTTTGTTTTTTAAGATTCATTTGCAAATAATTTCTGTACAAGGTTAAAACCTACAAGAATACATTTTGAAACATATATGTTAACATTTTAGGGAGCTTCAAATTCGTCTACTCGCCCACGGAACGAATACACAAGCATTAAAAAGACCTATTTCAGAGGGGGTTAAGCTTAGGCCCAGTGTGCTTGGTACTCTTTGGGGATACCTGACCCATCTAGTGCTTGGTACTGGTAACAAATTACTAAGAATATCAAGACCCAAATGCTCATGTGGGATGATGGTACTTTAGTGGCCAAAACTAGGGCATCATTCCCTATAAGTGATGGTGCAGGAAACAGTAGATCCTCATACCATTATATTGGTCGATTCTTCGGCTACTAAAAGGTGTCACCAGTTATTTCCGGACGTTGGCCCTAGTACCCATCAACATATATCTTTTCAAGGCCCAGTTACAATGACAGTGTAAGGATGATTAGGTCTGTATAGGCTTTTGGTATCATATGCAAAAAAAAACAAAAACCTATTTTTTTCTTGATTTATCACTTAGTTTAAAGTTAAAGATAAAAATTACCTTTTTTTTTTTCACTTTGTTTTACGCATGTGATTATAATATTTCTTTGATAGAAATCATCCTTCATCCCAAATAAAAAATATCAAAAATATTTCACTAATCGAAAACATAGGGGACCCAATGCAACCCCGTCGATCTAGATGTTTCTTGAAACTCCCCCCATTGAAGGGAGGAGTGTTAGGCCTCCCCCCTTTTAGGCATAGAGGATGTCATGCTACTGCCATTATCATATCATCCTTTATCGGGGCATATTTTATTTGAAGCCCCCAAGGGTCACCGACTACCACACTAATGGAAACCCCCACAGGGTCACCACACTTAACTCCTCCCATGACCCCTCGAGGTAAAAGGATAGGTACCCGTCCAGGGAGTTAGGAAAATATCCATCATGGTACGTCATAGCGTAACATTCCCTAGGAACCTCCCCTGAACCATCACATTAAAATAATTGTTTCTTAGCAGCGTATGATGGCAATTAATACACAGTTCCCCTTCTTAGAATCACTAAATCTTCCAGATTTAACGAAGTTGACAAATGACCCCATTTCACATGGCCTTAAATCGCCCCGCATGCCCACGAAGCTCCCTTCTGATATAGAAAATTTTAAAGGAAAGCAAGCATAAGACCCCGGAAATCATATAATTGCTTTCCACCTGTGGTGTTCATCGAATAGTATCATTGATGATACCGTTTGACTTAGACTATTTCAATGCACCCTGACAGGGCTTGTGGTGAAATGGTATGTCGAGAAACTAGCTGCATCGCACAAAACCTTTAACACCCTTTCTATTGCATTCCTTACATATTTCCAGCTCCCAATTCACCATGACTAGGGAATGGATCTTCTTACACATTTCAGACAAGCACCAGCCATTGATATATCAGACCATCTCCATGAATGGAAGGGAAGTCGTAGTTTGTGCAAAGAAAAACTCGATGACATATTTCTATTGGAATTATTTTTGAAAACCTTCAGAAAAAATATTTCACAATATGTGGAAACAAAAAATCCTACCTCTGTGGAAAATGCAATTAGCAAATCCCAACAACTTGAAATCATTTACACCCAATCGAGATATATCTATAATGTCCTACCAAATTCCCCATGCTTGCAAACTTATAGGGAGTTACCAGGCACATCAAATACTGTTGATGGCTTAATAGGGTACTTAGCCCAAGGTCAACCAAATAGTAGTTATTAGTACCCGGGATACTTTTACGATTATACACAAAACGTATCACAACGCGGGTACCATCAAAGTCTAATTGCACCTCTGTAGAACTTGACGAATAGGGCAATGCCATACCATCAATAGTGGGGAGGCCCATATCCTCCCTCGTATGGGAACCAGTACTCAACTAGAAATGATGATACAAGCGTCACCTCAACATTCATACCCAATTAGGGACAGGTGAACCAATAATCCCCTTTCCCTGCACAAAATATACCACCCATGTAGAACAATGCATCGGTGAATCTAGTGCAACCTTCCTAGGCTCGGAAACGACAATATTATGACTGGGAGAATAACAATAATCCTCCAAAAACTAAAAATAAGAAGAAAAAAAAAAGGAAAAGGGAGATTTCTGGACAACATGAAGTAGTCAACAATGCCCCCTGTGATCTCAGGCTAGGGGAAACTCCAACCAAAATCCGAACCAGGAGCCAAGTAATAACTCCCAAGGGAAAAAAAAGATACCAAATATTAGGAAAAAACATTATTGCACTATATGTGGGGAGTTCGGTCATTACACCCATCACTGTCTCGAGCTTCCTGAGTTGAAAAAAATCTAAGGTAATCGAGGACAAGGGGGGTAGAACCAGCAGCCTACAGTGATGCAGTAACCTTTCCCCCAACAGGGAGTGGTTAACACCCAACAATAACAACCATCCCAAAACAATACCAGAGGAAACAACCACAAAATGTATATGGATGGATAAGAAATTTTCTTCCAAACACAGAATAGCAACTATGACACTCCCCTGGATACCAACCCATTAGGTACAAGTATGAGCACACCTGCCGCGCCATTAACCATCTCTAAAATACCTATTGAGCCCCTTACAAGAGTAGTCAAATGACTAACCAAGCGCGCGAGACATCATTCCAAAGCTACTCATATCTATAGTATAGTGGATGACTTGGTTCAATATCTAACAACCATGTCAGCATTGTGTTGTACTATACAACAACCCTCCCTTTTTCTTTAAAATTTTAGAAATAAAATTCATTTAGAAATAGGGTCCCTTTCTTCTCGTTTGGACGCTTAGAAATAAAATTCATTGTTTTGAAAAAATTCATATTTTTACTAAACAAATTCAACATTCAAAAACTTATGATCCGATCTAATATACAAGGCCTTATCATAAAAAAACAAATCAAATTTAAAAGTTCAATCGCAATCGGAGAATCGGAGATAACCCTTAAAAGAAGTTTCATATGCCTATTTCAAATCCTTCGATGCGATTAGTTCGATCGGAAATTTTCAATCGCTAAGAGTTTAAATCGGTTATTTATAACTTCCGATGCGATGCGGTCAATCGCAATCGATTAATTGGGATAGTCTTTAAGAAACTCTTTACGGTTAATTGTAATTCCCCGATCCGACGCGCGTTATTACAATAAACGTTTTCAAAAGAAAATCAAAACATTTGTTTAAAATCTTATATGGTAGACCCCACCATTTGAGATCGGAAAAGTTTTCAATCGGAATCAACCAATCGAGAAAAACGTATTGTGATCTTCATATGCCATTCGAAAACTTTCGATGCGATTCATTTATTGCATACGAAAAGTTCAGAATGGATGAATATTTTAATATGTCACAAGCGCCAAATCCCAACGTACGAGGGCATTCAATAACGAATCAAATGAATATGGTTAATGATTTGGTTTTAAATACGTGAGTGTGACCCAAAAGGAGCATTTACGCGATATACGAAACAAATAAATTAAAATCATAAGTTCATAAATCATTCCGTTTGAGTTGCTTGTTTATCACGACTGAGAGTTTATTTTCTTGCAGAGCCAAAGAACACTAAGCTCTTTCATTCACAGACAAAGGGAAGTGGTAGCAAACGCAGAAATGTCAAAGAGAGGGAGAAGAAACAAGACTGCTCTGCCAGTGAAATTTGTCGAAACTCCTACGGTTTCAAAAGAAAAGCCCATAAAACTAAGACTAGTCACATATACATCATGCCAGGGGCTTGGGAAAATGACATGGGAGGCAGTCTACAACCTATTGGAAAGAGAAAACCCCAAGGTCACAGTGGAAAAGGCATCAGTTCCAGACGAAGATAGCTCAGATTCCGACTCTGAGATCACTGAAAAATCACTTGCAAATTCATTTTTGCATCGAATTGCAGCCAGAGCGAGCATCATGCCTTATTATGATGCAGTTTGATGGGTTATTGAAAGTGTAAAGATACAAGACAGAACGTTTGTTTCAACATCTGGAGTGCCTTTTGGCTCGTTTAAAGCAGAAGACCTGAAAGCAATGTATCACCTTCCAGACCCGCAGAAGGTGTATAACAAGGAATTTATCAAAGATTTTGCTGATACTAACAAAGTCCAATCTGACCCTATCAAAGATTGGAGGAAAAATCCAGAGAAGCACCGAAATGAAGCATCCGGTATGTATTTTGTAGATTCCCTTCTGCCTCCATATTGCTATGCCGCTGCCATGATGTGTAGATTATTTGGCAATGATAATTCAGCTAGGTTTTCTATACAAATGGTCCCATTAATCCTAGCTGTTGTGAATTCCGACATTATGGATTGGGCTGTTATTCTTTCTGATAGAACGGCCAATAGGATACTTGAATACAGACAAGCAAAAAGTGCTGGAAATTCCACTCCCTTTTTCTTTTGTGCCTATATTCTTGATTCTCTTTGTTTCAATTCCGAATTTCCCTTATTTGGATGGAAATGGACTCCCAAAGACCCTGTTCCAATTCATATTTATCATAAACTGCTTTGGAAGGTTCATTTCCAAGATAATGTATATAGAATCTGTCATGGTTTCCTCATCCCTATTTTCCAAACCATTTTTAATCGCTTTCCTCCTAGATTTTCTGATAAAGCTAAGGCCGACCTGTCTGCAATTGGAGATTGGTTTGGGGAGGAAAAATTTACATACATTAGGGTTTTTGGTAGTATTGTGGAACCGCATGTTCTTCCGCTTTTTGTTCCAGACAAACTTATTGCTCAAGAAATTTCCTATCAATTGACAGTTGAAGGAATATCTAGGTCTTTGAATAACAGTAAGAAGAGAATGTGGCCTCAATTCCCACTCAATTGTGGTCAGTTTACTCTAAATGATTTCAAGCATGCAGAAAAAGAAGTATCCAAGATAAAAGGTTGTAAATTTGCAACCATTCTTGGAAGACAATATGATCCAAAAAAGATAGCATTTGATGTCACTGCTTCAGTTTCAATTGCTCGATTTGAGCATGAGCCAGATCCGTTCGATGATTTGTTTGTTTCATTAGATAATTTTCCTCGAATTTATGACTTGGCCAAGTCTAGATTCCAACAGGAGGAAATGAATAAATTTTTATTATTCAGAAGCCAGAGATTGTTAAGAGTTCCTCTGGACCAGCTAAGAATTCAAACACAAAAGTCAGAAACAGAAGGTACATCCAGCCAAACGCCAGTAGAAACATCTACCGGCAAGGTCATTACACAATCGGCTGTCAACCAACCAACTGTACATCCTCAAAAAGTGGTCACTATTGAAAAACCTGATATCCAAAAGGGAAATACTGATGATACATCCGGTCCAAATACTGGTCAGAAGTCTACTGCTCAAACAACAGAGAAATGCACAAATATCAATGATGATGTGCATAATCAACAAGGCGGATCGGATGGCAAAAGCACTGAGCAGAACATAGATACAGAAAAAGGAAAAGAAAGAACTAAGGAAATTATGGTTTCTACTGATCTTAATGTTTCTCCTCAGCTATTAAAACAATATGATCAATTTGCTCAACAGCTTGGATTGCAGGATAAAGATAAAGAACAAATAGAGCAGGATGTTGAAGTCATTCCTGAACATCCGACAGGGCATATTGTATTAAAAGTTGAGGAAATCCCTCCTCTGGATGTATTTTACAGCCCTAAGCATAAGGTTGTGGTTAAAAGACAAAGAAAGAGAAGAAAGACAGAACAGGACATATTTTCTACTCCATCAGAGGAATTTATGAATATTGTTTATAAGAACAATGAAGTGAATCCATTCGAAGACCTCACAAAATTGTCCCAGTATACAGGAGCTTATAGTGCTGCAACAGTAGATAAAGTTGTAGAAGTTTCTCAGCTGATAACTCAGAAAGATCTCCACATAGCTTCACTGGAAGAGCAAGCTAAAGAAAATCAACAACAGATTAGCCAATTGCAACAGCAACTACAAGATCAGACACTCAGGTCCAAGGAATTGGAAAAACAGCTTGCTGAAGAAAAGAAGAAAGTTGATGAACAGCTCTTAGGCAAACAAAAACAGTTAAATGAAGAAATTTCTAAGTTACAAAGTCTGTTACAGAATGAGAAAAATGCAAAAATGATTCAAGAAAAGGAATTTCAAGCAACTTTGGATAAGTTTAAAGATTACCCAAAGTTAAATGAATTCAAATCAGAAGCCCTTGAGGCTAATAAACTATTGTCTCAGCAATTAATTGAATTTTGCTCAAAGCTGTTACAGGCAGAACCTTTTTGTGATATTACTTCATCTTTGATCCAAAATGTCATTACTCTTAAACAAGAAATAGATGATGCCGATGAAAAGATTTCCGAATTTCTCAATTGGCAAGACACAGAAAAGGGAAAAGAAGCCAATCTTCCTAGAATAGAGGAAAACACAAAGAAATCTTGTTTACAGAATGGGAACATCAAATAATGAAAGTTGAGAGAGCAATATCAAGAGCCAGGAGTATGATGAATAATATCACGCAACTCATAAATGACAGCCTATACTCAATCAATCTCATTTGAGACTGTGTTCCTGGCAGTTTGCCAAAAGTGAAAGAAACTGGAAACAGGTGGAGAGAAGAAATGGAAAAGAAAAGTCAACAAATCAGCAAGCTTCAAACAATATCCTGGGACAGTATGTGGACTCATTTGATCAAACCAAACAATCAAAAGACGGCTATCAAATTCCTATCAAACGCTGTCGATTGTTTAATTCCAGAATTTTCCGATGCCACCTATGTTGGACAGTTGCATTCTGAGATGAGTCATCCACCGAGACTCCAAGATATGTTGAGCATTTGCAACTTGGCTTCATCAAGCGAGAGAGAAAAACAATGAAACAGTTTCATTCAAGATAGCCTTTCAGTTTTAATTTATAAGATTGTAGCAGTAGTATTAGGATTTTGTTATGTAATTTCTTATTTAAATCCCTCTCATGCATTTAGAGAAGGATCTGAAATTGTAATATTTTTTGGACTTGGGGCTAACATTTCTGTACTCCATTCCTTATTATATTTTATGAAGGATCACATCTGGTGATTTTTGTGCTGAAATTATCTTTGAAGTGTTGCATTTCTGTACCTTTGGATTTAATTTTACATCGGAGTTACTAGATCAGAGTATCACATTTCATTTGACAATCTTCAAGATGAATGAGGTATTTCTATCTGTTCACTGTTGATTTTCTCTGTTATATGGTATTCATTTGAAGAATTTGCTATCATTTATATATTTGGTTTTCATAACTTTCCTTTTTATATATCATTTCTGAGTATAATTGGAATGTTATCTTTTATAAGTATATATAAATGGTATACATGATGAATGCAATATGTTATTATAACTCTGTTTAATTTCTTAAACAGAGTTATCTTTATTTGTTTCTGCATATTTCAATTCGATTAATAATACATTTTCATGGTTATTATTAGATTGAAACAATCTTAAATTGTATTCACATATAATTACCCGGGTTAGTAATAGAATTTGTTTATCAGTATTTAGCTTAGATTAGATAATTTTATTTATGTTAATTTAGTCCCATTTCCATCCATCCAATCCAATCCATTCAGTTATAAGGAAACTGGTCCTTTAAATCCAGTCGGAGCCACCATCCCAAACGGAAAAGGAGCTGTCTTAAGGTCCCGACCGGGTGGTTTTCCCCAATGTTTGAAGTAGAGATTTTCTAGGCTTCAACATTTTTGGCGCTAGAAGGAGGGCCAACTATGAATGGCGAGTAAATCAAAACCTACAGACCATTCTCAGAGTAAATCACCCTCCACCTCCCCTCAGACCTCCCGTTTGCATTCTGATTCACCAGCGTCCAAACGAGAAGAAGAGGGATCAACTATCACTGCTCAATCACACCATACTTCAGAACATTTAAGTCTGGAGTCTCCTGAAGTTCAATCTATCATCCAGAAACTTCAAGGCTTCTCCATATCACCTCAGAGATCTGAAGTATCTCAAGGCAGTCAGACTTCGCAATTCCACCTACCTCATCATCTCACCAGACTTCAAAGCGAAAAACTTGGCATTGAACCAGCTGAGTTACCTTTACCCCGAAGGAAAAAGGCAAAAAAGAACACCGAAGGTTCTGATAGTGAGACCTTTTCTCCATCATCTTCCATCTCATCATCTCCAGTGCGAAGTCAAACACCCACTTCCCCATTACATATTATTGTTCACCAGGGATCATCACCTTCAACATCACAACCTTTTCAGTCTTTATTACTACCTCATCCTCATTCACCTCAAACATCATCTATTCCAACAACTTCTATTCAAACACCTCCAGTTACTACTACCCCTCCGATAGTCATTCCGACAATGGCTAGACCATGGGCTACTCCAGGAGCAGTGAACATGGCTGCACCTTTACATGATTTACCAGATAATCCTGGAAAATGGCTTCCAAAGTTTAGCCCAGATCTTAACATTCCAGCTGAAGAACATATCAATAATTTTATGTTGGCTATTAATTTGAATGGAGTCACATAGGAGGATGTTGTAGTTAGACTATTTCCTTATACTCTTCAAGGAACAGCAGGATCATGGTATTTTTCATTACCATCAGGATCTATAACAAGTTGGGATATTTTTTTCAGATTATTTCTTAACCAAATTTGGAGATGATCGATCAATAGCTACTTTACTCAATGATCTCTCAAATTTGAAAATAGAACCCAAGGAACCAATTAAAGAGTTTAATTCCAGATTCAATAAGCTCTTGAACAAAATTCCCACTGATTCCAAGCCAAGTGAGCAGGTCAGAATTGAATGGTATATTACTGCCTTACCCTCAAACATAGCTATTTTCATAGACAGAGCTGCAAAGCCTACATTAGCTGAAAGTATGAAAGAAGCTATTGCTGTTGAAAAACGAATTACTTCTCTGGAAAAGAAAAACGCTCTTGAGGAAAGAAAATCAAAGAAAGTCAGCTTCAAAGATGAATCAAAGAAAAAGGCCAGAGATACATTTGACATGGAAGGTTTACAAAAAGTTCTTAAAACCATGTCAAATGAAATGGTTGAAATTAAGAAACAAGTAGCTGAAACTTCTACCAAAAAACCATTCCGAAATTTTAGAAGAAATCAAGCTGAATCTAAACCTCCTAATGCGATCTCTAATGCAGAATCAGAGGAAGAAGAAGAAGAAGAAGATACATCCTTAATATCAGATGAAGAAGGTGAAAATGAAGAAATAGTTGAATTACATGGAATGTGGGATTTTATTCTCCCTAATTCTGACAGTGAAATAGAACAAGAAGCTATGCCTGTAAGTACTAGGAGTAAATCTACAACAGAGCCTATACAAACAGCTCCTAAAAGGAAAAACACAACTCCAGGTATCAAAGACAAATCTCCTGCAAAGAAAGCTCCTCCACTACCTATTCAGAATCAGCCATCTTCTTCTAACCCACCCACATCAACAGCAAAGACTTTAGTAGTGTCAGATCCTATGGAATACAACATTGTCGAAGACATGAAAAAGATCAAAGCCAACATTTCGTTACATGAACTCAGCAAATTGAAACACCAGCAGAAATTGTTATTGAAAGAATTAAATGCTACACCAATCGCTCCTTTACCAAGCGGTGTAGTTGCAAAAGCAGCAAGAGGAACTGGTAAGCCACCAGACAAGGTAGATGCTACGGATACTGTACTCATTGGAGAAAAGTCAAATTCTCAAACTCCTCCTTTTCTGTTGACTTATGAGATGTACAACAAGAATCTGCACAATTGTTTGATTGATTCTGGAGCCTCCTCCAATATAATGCCTGTTTCTGTGTGTGCCAAATTGAATATCGAACCATAGAAATCAGCAGTACATATTGTTCAATTAGATCGATCCAAAGTTCAAGTTGTAGGAGAAATCAATTCAGTAACTATCAGGTTAGCTTCCGATCCTAGAATTGTCCAAAGAATTGATATTTTGATTGCTGATATTCCTGAATTCTATGGATTAGTTTTAAGTAGGGACTGGTCTGCGAAACTCAATGGTTATATCTCGACCGATTATTCTCATATGTGGCTACCCTATAAAGGGAAACCAAATCAAATCAAAGTTGAACGAGAAAAACATATGAGGCATACTGTCACTGAATTTGAACAACATAATGAACCAGTAGCATTCAACAACAACATTCTTGGAGGTTATTCTGCTGAATCATTTCTTGGAAACTTCAAAGCACCCCAATCACCATTTTCTGTTAATACTTTTGTTTCTCAAGTAGAAAATTTTTCACAATCTGATTCTTCCAGAATTGTAAATACTTCTGATGTAATTGTAAATGAGTCAATAGATAAATCTTTTTTTTGGTCATTATATTTCGATGGATCAAAGTCTAATGATGGAGCTGGAGCAGGATGCATTTTAATCAATCCAAATGGAGAAAAAACCATGCTGTCATGTAGGCTAGAATTTGAGTGTACTAACAATACTGCAGAATATGAAGCCTTGGTTCAAGGACTTTATAAAGCTATAGGGTTAGATGTTAAATACTTGAAAGTATTTGGGGATTCTGAAATTGTTATAAAACAAGTTAGGAATACAATTCATTGCCTTTCAGGACATCTTAAACATTATCAAACCCTAGTACAAGATCTCACCACTCATTTTTTAGCATTTAATATTTCTCCTATTCCTAGGAATCAAAATACATCAGCTGACTTATTAGCTAATGTTGCATCTAAACTCCTACCTGCTGAAGACTGCAATCCTGATAGGTTTTCTGTAGAATTAATTTTTCGACCATCTGTCCCAGACAATGTCACAAATTGGAGAGTTTTCTATCATGATCAAGATATCTTAAATTTCATGACTTCAGAGAAATCATATGATGATCAAATTATTGACGAAGAAGATCATGATTTACAAATTGCTTCAAAAGGTAATGAAAATTCCATTCCGAAATCTGTTGTTAAATTGGAGGACTTATATGATATTAAAGACAGATTCAAGAAAGTCACTAATACCAAGCTTCAAAGTTCCACTTTGAAATTTGAATTAGTGAATCTTGGTTCTGAATCAAAACCTCAAAATGTTAATTTAGGACTTAATTTAACATCAGAGGAAAGGGATGCTTTCATTAAACTATTGAACAAATATAAAAATGTTTTCGCTTGGAATTATGATGATTTAAAAACATATGATACTTCGGTTATTCAGCACACAATTCCAATGCTTCCTGATATTAAACCTGTTCAACAAAAGCTAAGGAAAGTTCACCCAAATCTTGAAGATCAAATCAAATCAGAACTTAATAAACTTTTGAAAGCCAAAATCATTTTTCCTGTCAGGCATTCCAATTGGGTTTCTAATATGGTACCTGTAAGGAAGAAAAATGGTGATATAAGAATCTGTATTGATTTCAGAAATTTAAACAAGGCATGTTTAAAAGACGATTTCCCATTGCCAACCATGGAACAGATACTTCAAAAAGTAGCTGGTTCTGAACTTATGTCCTTTCTTGATGGATTTTCAGGCTATAATCAAGTCTTAGTTCATCCAGATGACAGATTGAAAACAACTTTCAGAACAAAATGGGGAACTTATGCTTATCAAAAAATGCCTTTTGGATTAATAAATGCTGGAGCAACTTTCCAAAGAGCCATGGACATAGCATTTAAAGGTCTGATCAATAAATCAGTTGTTGTTTATCTCGATGACATAACAGTATTCTCAAAAAAGAGAACCAATCATCTACATGATCTAAAGCAAATATTTGAAAGATGTAGAAGATTTGGTATTTCCTTAAATCCAAAGAAATCTTTCTTTGCTTTGGATGAAGGAAAACTTTTAGGATTTTTTGTGTCAAAAGATGGTATATACATTGATCCAGACAGAGTTAAAGAGATCTCTGATATTTCTTTACCTCATAACAAAAAATCCATGCAATCATTTCTTGGACAAATCAATTTTGTAAAAAGGTTCATTCCTGATTTTTCTTTAATTGTTTTACCTATGCAAAATATGATCAAGAAGAATTCAGTATTCAAATGGGGGCATAAAGAGAAAGAAGCCTTTGAGGCAATCAAACAGGCAATCATTAATGCACCAGCATTAAGTACTCCGGATTTTTCTAAAGATTTTATCTTGTATACCTTAGCCACAGAGACATCCTATGCAGCTGTTTTAACACAACTCAATGATCAGAAAATTGAAGCACCAATTTCTTTCTTTAGTTCAAATCTGCAAGGAGCTGAAATGAATTATTCCGATGTTGAAAAACAAGCCTTTGCTGTGTTCAAATCAATCAAGCATTTCAGACCTTTTCTCTTAAAAACTCATACAAAAATCATTGTCCCATTCTCTGCAGTGAGACAATTATTAATTCAGAGAGAAGTAGGAGAAAAACGAGCTAATTGGGTAACAGCTTTACAAGAATACGATGTTGATATTAAACCAGCTAAGATTGTTAGAGGACAAGGTTTTTGCAGATTATTAGCAGGAGCTCATAACATACCAGAGAATGAACATTCAAATCAAGATATTCAAGTAAATCAGATAAGTATTACGGATTCTGAATCTCAGTATGTTGATCTCATCTATTACTTGAAAACGGGTATGCTCCTTCTTATCTCAACTATAAGAAAAAGCGTGCTTTAAGATTAAAAGCTATTAAATATGAGATCATTGATAATGTGTTATTTAGGAAAAATTATGATTCAATTTTGTTAATATGTCTTGAAAAGACTGAAGCTGAAAAGGTTTTGCAGGAATTGCATGATGGACCAGCAGGAGGTCATTTTGGAGGTGATACCACAGCTCACAAAATAATTCGCGCTGGCTATTATTGGCCTACCCTTTTTAAAGATACACATGAATATGTAAGAAAGTGCAGAATCTGCCAAACTGCAAGTGGAAGACAAAGGAAACCAGCTTTTCCTTTGCAACCAGTAAATATTGAGCAACCATTTGAACAATGGGGGCTTGACATTATTGGTGAGATAGTACCTCATTCTTCCAAGCAACAAAAGTACATTCTTACTGCAACCGATTATTTTACAAAATGGGTAGAGGCAATCCCTTTGAAGGTAGCCAATTCTGATGCAATTATTGATTTCATAGATCAATTTATCATAACTAGGTTTGGTGTACCTCAAGCTCTTGTCTTTGATAATGCATCTTATTTTTCAGGAAACAGTTTAATAGAATTTGCAGTTAAAAGAGGTTTTAAACTCAAATATTCATCAAATTATTACCCACAAGGTAATGGTTTGGCTGAATCCACCAATAAAAATCTCATCAAAATTATTAAAAGGACTATCGATCAAAATCAAAAGAATTGGCATAAATCTTTAATTTTTGCATTATGGGCTGATCGTATTACTGAGAAAGCTTCAATAGGAACTTCACCTTTTAATTTAGTTTATGGAAAAGAAGCTGTGATACCATCAAATTTAACTCTTCCATCATTAGCCCTAGTACAATTTATTGAAGAAAATCCTTCTTCATCTATTCAATTGAGATATGATCAAATCCTTAAACTAGAAGAAGAAAGAGATAAGGCTAAAATTGTTCATGAAAAACATCAGCAGCTTGTAAAATCTTCTTTTGATGCAAGTTCTACTGGCTCAAAAATTTTTTCAATTGGTGATCTTGTTCTAAAATGGGATAAGGCACATGAAGAAAAAGGTAAGCATACCAAATTTCAAAAGATCTGGCTTGGACCATTTCAGATAGTTGAAAAGATAGGCTCAAATACGTTCATGCTCCAAGATCTAACAGGTAAGAGAGAATCTCTTCCTGTAAATGGGCTTATCTTAAAGAAATTCTTCTCATAAGGAGGTAACCCCTTCTTAAACTGTACATATTCCTTTCTGCAAAGTTTTTATTGTTTTTGCAAATAAAGGTTGTTAATTAGTCTCTAATTGACTGTTTACTTGATAGAAAAATTCTTAAGAAGAATATTATAAATATTTATTTTAGTGTAAATAAGAATTTTTAAAGAAATGATTATATTCTTTTGATAGTTTTAAATAAGATGTTAAACTTTGAAAGATTATACCAATTATTTGCATAATCTTTTTGGAAAAACTTGAGGGAAATGTAAATCATTACAAGTTTATTAAGCAGAGAGAAGTTATCTATAAAAGTAAATATTATTCAAGTCTTGGTACTCAAAAAACTCAGAAAATTGTCATCCATTGATTCTTAAGGATAAGACTAGTTCACCCCATTCATTTAGGTTGTGATTTTTTAGAATATAATTCTAAGAAATTATTGTAAAATTCTTTAAGAGATAAGAGGTCTCATCATGAGCCGACTTACCATATTCATAAGAAATAATAAAACTGACATTACCAATACTGCATCTCAAAACAGGGTAATGGCTTATTAATATAAGACAAGGGGTCTCATCACGAGCCATCTTGTTCAGTTTAATTATAACTATTGAATGGCATTGTTATCAACTGGCTACCAAACCAGAACAATGGCTCTTAAAAAAAAATAAAAAATAAATAAAAGACAAAAACATGAGATAATATGTCTTATGAATTTATCTTTTAAAAAGTTATAATCTTAGTTGAATGGGACAATGAATAGTTAATGGTTAAAAGGTAACCTTGTCGAAACTATGAACGTTTGCAGGCAGCAGAGGCAATACCTATGACAATAGAGTATATTACAAAACCAAACTTGAAAAAATCCACTTACTTCATTACTAATACCAATCAAAGCTTAAGATAACTCAAAATGTTTTTTTTATTCTCAAGAAACTAGAAAGAAATTGTTAATAATTTTTATTCTTTTTCATAAGTTAGATTTTATTTCTAATTATCCTAGGATAATTTTTATTATCTTTAAAAATCTTTACTTACTTAAAATATAGTATTCATTTTATTTTTCAGAGATAACTGGTTCTTTCAGTGAATCGCCAATTGTTGTACTATACAACAACCCTCCCTTTTTCTTTAAAATTTTAGAAATAAAATTCGTTTAGAAATAGGGTCCCTTTCTTCTCGTTTGGACGCTTAGAAATATAATTCATTGTTTTGGAAAAATTCATATTTTTACTAAACAAATTCAACATTCAAAAACTTATGATCTGATCTAATATACAAGGCCTTATCATAAAAAACAAATCAAATTTAAAAGTTCAATCGCAATCGGAGAATCAGAGATAACCCTTAAAAGAAGTTTCATATGCCTATTTCAAATCCTTCGATGCGATTAGTTCGATCAGAAATTTTCAATCGCTAAGAGTTTAAATTAGTTATTTATAACTTCCGATGCGATGCGTTCAATCGCAATCGATTAATCGGGATAGTCTTTAAAAAACTCTTTACGGTTAATTGAAATTCCCCGATCCGACGCGCGTTTTTACAATAAACACTTTCAAAAGAAAAATCAAACATTTGTTCGAAGTCTTATATGGTAGACCCCACCAATAGAGATCGGAAAAGTTTTCAATCGGGATCGACCAATCGGGAAAAATGTATTGTAATCCTTACAAGCCATTCGAAAACTCTCGATGCGATTCATAAATGTCATTTATTGCATGCGAAAAGTTCAGAATGAGTGAATATTTTAATATTTCACAAGCGCCAAATCTCTATTGGTACGAGGGCATTCAATAACGAATCAAATGAATATGGTTAATGATTTGGTTTTAAATACGTAAGTGTGACCCAAAAGGAGCATTTACGCAATATACGAAACAAATAAATGAAAACCATAAATTCATAAATCATTCTGTTTGAGTGGCTTGTTGATCACGACTGAGAGTTTATTGTCTTGCAGAGCCAAAGAACACCAAGTTCTTTCATTCACAGACAAAGGGAAGCGGTAGCAAACGCAGAAATGTCAAAGAGAGGGAGAAGAAACAAGACTGCTCTGCCAGTGAAGTTTGTCGAAACTCCTAAGGTCTCAAAAGAAAAGCCCATAAAACTAAGACTAGTCACAGATACATCATGCCAGGGGCTTGGGAAAATGACATGGGACGCAGTCTACAACCTATTGGAAAGAGAAGACCCCAAGGTCACAGTAGAGAAGGCATCAGTTCCAGACGAAGATAGCTCAGATTCCGACTCTGAGATCACTGAAAAAACACTTGCAAATTCGTTTTTGCATCGAATTGCAGCCAGAGTGAGCATCATGCCTTATTATGATGTAGTTCGATGGGTTATTGACAGTGTAAAGATACAAGATAGAACGTTTGTTTCAGCATCTGGAGTGCCTTTTGGCTCGTTTAAAGCAGAAGACCTGAAAGAAATGTATCACCTTCCAGACCCGCAGAAGGTGTATAACAAGGAATTTATCAAAGATTTTGCTGATAATAACAAAGTCCAATCTGACCCTATCAAAGATTGGAGGAAAAATCCAGAGAAGCACCGAAATGAAGCATCCGGTATGTATTCTGTAGATTCCCTTTTGCCTCCATATTGCTATGCCGCTGCCATGATGTGTAGATTATTTGGCAATGATAATTCAGCTAGGTTTTCTATACAAATGGTCCCATTAATCCTAGCCGCTGTCAATTCCGACATCATGGATTGGGCTGTTATTCTTTCTGATAGAATGGCCAATAGGATACTTGAGTACAGACAAGAAAAAACCGCTGGAAATTCCACTCCCTTTTTCTTTTGTGCCTATATTCTTGATGCTCTTTGTTTTAATTCCGAGTTTTCCTTATTTGGATGGAAATGGACTCCCAAAGACCCTACCCCAATTCATATTTATCATAAACTGCTTTGGAAGGTTCATTTCCAAGATAATGTATATAGAATCTGTCATGGTTTCCTCATCCCTGTTTTCCAAACCATTTTTAATCGCTTTCCTCCTAGATTTTCTGATAAAGCTAAGGCCGACTTGTCTGCAATTGGAGATTGGTTTGGGGATGAAAAATTTACATACATCAGGGTTTTTGGTAGTATTGTGGAACCGCATGTTCTTCCGCTTTTTGTTCCAGACAAACTTCTTGCTCAAGAAATTTCCTATCAATTGACAGTTGAAGGAATATCTAGGTCTTTGAATAACAGTAAGAAGAGAATGTGGCCTCAATTCCCACTCAATTGTGGTCAGTTTACTCTAAATGATTTCAAGCATGTAGAAAAAGAAGTCTCCAAGATAAAAGGTTGTAAATTTGCAACCATTCCTGGAAGACAATATGATCCAAAAAAGATAGCATTTGATGTCACTGCTTCAGTTTCAATTGCTCGATTTGAGCATGAGCCAGATCCGTTCGATGATTTGTTTGTTTCATTAGATAATTTTCCTCGAATTTCTGACTTGGCCAAGTCTAAATTCCAACAGGAGGAAATGAATAAATTTTTGTTATTCAGAAGCCAGAGATTGTTAAGAGTTCCTCTGGACCAGCTAAGAATTCAAACACAAAGGTTAGAGACAGAAGGTACATCCAGTCAAACGCCAGTAGAAACATCTACCGGCAAGGTCATTACACAATCGGCTGTCAACCAGCCAACTGTACATACTCAAAAAGTGGTCACTATTGACAAACCTGATGTCCAAAAGGGAAATACTGATGATACATCTGGTCCAAATACTGGTCAGAAGTCTACTGCTCAAACAATAGAGAAATGCACAAGTATCAATGATGATGTGCATAATCAACAAGGCGGATCGGATGGCAAAAGCACTGAGCAGAACATAGATACAGAAAAAGGAAAAGAAACAACTAAGGAAATTATGGTTTCTACTGATCTTAATATTTCTCCTCAGCTATTAAAACAATATGATCAATTTGCTCAACAGCTTGGATTGCGGGATAAAGATAAAGAACAAATAGAGCAGGATGTTGAAGTCATTCCTGAACATCCGACAGGGCATATTGTATTAAAAGTTGAGGAGATCCCTCCTTTGGATGTATTTTACAGCCCTAAACATAAGGTTGTTGTTAGAAGACAAAGAAAGAGAAAAAAGACAGAACATGACATATTTTCTACTCCATCAGAGGAATTTATGAATATTGTTTATAAGAACAATGAAGTGAATCCATTCGAAGACCTCACAAAATTGTCCCAGTATACAGGAGCTTATAGTGCTGCAACAGTGGATAAAGTTGTAGAAGTTTCTCAGCTGATAACTCAGAAAGATCTCCACATAGCTTCACTGGAAGAGCAAGCTAAAGAAAATCAGCAACATATTAGCCAATTGCAACAGCAACTACAAGATCAGACACTCAGGTCCAAGGAATTGGAAAAACAGCTTGCTGAAGAAAAGAAGAAAGTTGATGAACAGCTCTTAGGCAAACAAAAACAGCTAAATGAAGAAATTTCTAAGTTACAAAGTCTGTTACAAAATGAGAAAAATGCAAAAATGATTCAAGAAAAGGAATTTCAAACAACTTTGGATAAGTTTAAAGATTACCCAAAGTTGAATGAATTCAAATCAGAAGCCCTTGAGGCTAATAAACTATTGTCTCAGCAATTAATTGAATTTTTCTCAAAGCTGTCACAGGCAGAACCTTTTTGTGATATTACTTCATCTTTGATCCAAAATGGCATTACTCTTAAACAAGAAATAGATGATGCCGATGAAAATATTTCCGAATTTCTCAATTGGCAAGACACAGAAAAGGGAAAAGAAGCCAATCTTCCTAGAATAGAGGAAAAACACAAAGAAATCTTGTTTACAGAATGGGAACATCAAATAATGAAAGCTGAGAGAGCAATATCAAGGGCCAGGATTATGATGAATAATATCACGCAACTCATAAATGACAGCCTATACTCAATCAATCTCATTTCAGACTGTGTTCCTGGCAGTTTGCCAAAAGTGAAAGAAACTGAAAACAGGTGGAGAGAAGAAATGGAAAAGAAAAGTCAACAAATCAGCAAACTTCAAACAATATCCTAGGACAGTATGTGGACTCATTTGATCAAACCAAACAATCAAAAGACGGCTATCAAATTCCTATCAAACGCTGTCGATTGTTTAATTCCAGAATTTTCCGATGCCACCTATGCTGGACAGTTGCATTCTGAGATGAGTCATCCACCGAGACTCCGAGATATGTTGAACATTTGCAACTTGGCTTCATCAAGCGAGAGAGAAAAACAATGAATCAGTTTCATTCAAGATAGCCTTTCAGTTTTAATTTGATAGATTGTAGCAGTAGTATTAGGATTTTGTTATGTAATTTTTTATTTAAATCCCTCTCATGCATTTAGAGAGGGATTGGAAGTTGTAATATTTTTTGGACTTGGAGCTAACATTTCTGTACTCCACTCCTTATTATATTTGATGAAAGATCACATCTGGTGATTTTTGTGCTAAAATTATCTTTGAAGTGTTGCATTTCTGTGCCTTTGGATTTAATTTTACATTGGAGTTACTAGATCAAAGTATCACATTTCATTTGACAGTCTTCAAGATGAATGAGGTATTTCTATCTGTTCACTGTTGATTTTCTCTGTTATATGGTATTCATTTGAAGAATTTGCTATCATTTATATATATTTGGTTTTCATAACTTTTCTTTTTATATATCATTTCTGAGTATAATTGGAATGTTATCTTTTATAAGCATATATAAATGGTATACATGATGAATGCAATATGTTATTATAACTCTGTTTAATTTCTTAAACAGAGTTATCTTTATTTGTTTCTGCATATTTCAATTCGATTAATAATACATTTTCATGGTTATTATTAGATTGAAACAATCTTAAATTGTATTCACATATAATTACCCGGGTTAGTAATAGAATTTCTTTATCAGTATTTAGCTTAGATTAGATAGTTTTATTTCTGTTAATTTAGTCCCATTTCCATCCATCCAATCCAATCCATTCAGTTATAAGGAAACTGGTCCTTTAAATCCAGTCGGAGCCACCATCCCAAATGGAAAAGGAGCTGTCTTAAGGTCCCGACCGGGTGGTTTTCCCCAATGTTTGAAGCAGAGATTTTCTAGGCTTCAACACATTGGAAATCCTACAATCATGCCCAACACAACGGAAGGCCTTAATTTATGTCTTAGGTGCAATCGACCCTTCTGATTCTCGACTAATGGTTTTCGATCTTGACAAGGCAGGCCCTAGGCTTCCTTCTCTAGCTGCCTACCAAATACTAGTTTTAGTTCAGAATATCACCATACACTAGTGCATTATGGATGAAGGAGCATCCACGTGCATCATGTCCAAAACAGTTTGGAAAAAATTTAGGATCACTTGAATTGAAACCATCCGACATCATGCTTAGAGCATATGATGGGCACCCATTAGCCCCCATATGTCTTTATCAAAATGTACTAGTGAGCCTGGCTTAAATATAATACTCATAGACATTGAGGTCTTAGACGCTCAATTAGACTACAATATCCTCCTCAAGAAAAGTTTCATGAACGCTATGACCACGACTGCATCCTCTAGGGTGATGATGTTCCCCCATGATCATAGAATCATCACCATCTACCAACTCACATACTATGAAAAGAAATCCATGACCACTCTAGATGTTGTACTACCATACATAGATACGACCATGGAACCACTCACAAAGTATATAGAATTTGGCCCGGGACAATTAAAACCGTATTCTATCCTAGGATCATACCTAGGAGACCCCCATATATTACAAGGGAAATACCAGAAAATTACAGAGGCAGCGGTGTGCATGATGACCTCATCAAACACCAAAACTAGCTCGAAACCAAAAAATAGTAGCATGGATACTGATGCCACAAGTTCGACATTCCTACCTTATGCTATCTCCAAAACCCCTTTGTTGTATCCCCCACCTGGTTTTGTTTCGAGACAAGTCATGGAAATTCTTACATTTCCAAATATGGCTTTCGCAATACCAATCTGGTATTTTGCTCCCTGAGAGGCGTTAGGAAGCCCAGGTATTACCTCTACAAACATAACTCCTATTATGCCCCAAGAGGCCATAATCGCCAAAGAATCCCCTGTAGCAACACCAGCTAGTACTACCATAAGGGATAAAAAGAAATGGATAAAGGTCAACACCCCTACGATTGGTAAAGCATTATGCGATATTGTAGGCCATCCTACTAACATTTTCCCAGAATTAGATGAGTTAAAATATCTTCTACATAAAAAATAAATGTCGCAAACTCAAACACTGGTAAAAAGGAGAAGGTCACAAATACTCAAGGGAAAGAAATACACACCAACCATGCATGCACCATATACGAAAAATTATGTAATTACACCTATCATTGCCTGGAGATTCCTTGATATAGGGATGCATTACAAGCCCTAGAAAAATCCAATCAAGGGGACCCCTCTATAGCTTCCATGCAAATGGATGAGGACAGGTCCAAAACCATATTGTATGTACGAGAAAAGCCAAAATCATGCTCGTACTCATCCAACCCAATAGCTCAAATAAGTAAAACATAGGCCACACCGCATGTCCCAGTTTGTGCATTGTGCAATGAACCCTATCACTTGATCATGTAGTGCCAAAAATTAAGGGCTTTCAACCTGTTATCACCAAAATCGTACCTGATAGGCTACTGATTAGATAACTTCAGTGTAACTATTTCAAACCAAACTTTTGACTAAGGCTTAGCCTCTTTAGCCTGAGAGGGCTCTCTCAAGGGTTAATGATATTGAGTAAAGATGTAGATAGATGGCTAACTCTATGTGTCTTGATTTTGTATGTTTAAAGGTTGAAAAGATGGAGTCTTAATACCATTGGGCTATTGAGTCACTGATAGGAATAAAGATAACAATAGCTCTTCTTATAGAAGTTGAGGCTTGTACATACTTCAATGAGAGAGTGACACATTCAGGAAAATCCCAATAACATGAGGTTCAAAGGAAGTCAGAGCATATGATATATGAATTCTGAGTAATGATACATCAAGGTATTGAAAATAAATTATTAAAAGAGATTCATCAAGACTTAACACTTAAAGGAAGTCAGAGCATGAATAACCATGAATTCTGAATAATAAGCATTAAAAACATTGAAGAAAACCTTCCAAAGATAGGACCCAAAAACTCATTTGACCATAGTTCAACACTTAAAGGAAGCCAGAGCATGAAAAACCATGAATTCTGAGTAATAAGTCTTGAAACTATGAAAGAAAGACATTTCAAAGATAAGATATAAACTCATTGAAAGACACAAAAAATCTCAGGTCTAAAAAAGTTAAACTACTTTTGTATATATCAGTTAATCTAGAGCTTTACAAAATTAGTCTTTGATAACATTTTACAACCCTTGGTACATTGAAGTCTTTACTACTTATAGGCATCTAGCCTTTACATCCAGTCTTCCAAGTGGCTAGACCATTAAAATTTACTATTAACACAAAATCTAACCACTAACTAGATTTTTTAAAACTAGGACTGATACCTTTTCGAATTAGGAGTTAGAGTCCTACTATGACTCAAACATCTAATTATTACATTTAAAAAAAAGTGATCCAAATATTTCTGGGAAGGAATCCTGTGTTTCAGTCATGTTGTCCATCAACAAGGCATTAATACTCTAATTGCCTTCGTGAAGTTGCTCTGCCTATTATTTAGGAAATGTCAGTTTGATGACATGGCAACATGTGAATTGGTGTCTTCAAAATATATCCTTAACAGAATATCTCCACTTAGCAAATCATTGATCTAATCCTCTTTGTCAATTCCTTGATACTCTTTGTCATTCCTATGTAGAACATCTTTTAGTAGCACAAACAAAAAGATGATATGTAATACTCTTCTTCTTTTTTTTATTCATTTGAGGATGTTAAGTAGTTAAAAACAATTAAACACAGCCTTCAAAACTCTTCCTCCTTATCATTTTGGGTACCTTAAAACCAAAAAGGATTCTTCAGAAATTTTGCAGTAGAAAATAAGCTTTAAGCCTGGCTTATGCTGCGGAATTACCTAATATTTTAGAGATTTGAAAAAAATTAAGATTTGAGCTCTGGAAAATTCCATGAACATACCTTCATGTAGCTTGTGATAATATAAGACAAAAAAGGTCCATAATCCATTTGTTACCTCCTTATTTACCAGCAGTTTCTTCCTGAGCAATTTCAATAGTTTTGTCCATGGTTCCTCTTTCCAAGTCTTTTTTCTCTGATTCTGTCTTCGTCAACTCCATATCTTCTTTCAACTCTTTGAATTTTCTTTGAAGACTTCTCCTCTCTTCTTGTAACCATAAGTTCCTCTTCCTTGTATGTGACATCATGATGCATAAAGGTTGTGTTCTCTTCAGCAAATTTTTGGCTTTTCCAATTGAATTCTCAAAATGAGTAACTTAGTCATTCACTTTCTTGTCCACCTCATCTATCATTTGTTTATCTTGCTTGTATTTTTCCATCTCTCTCTTTCTCTCAGTCAACTCATCCTTAATATTTCTGAACTGTTCTTCAAGAATCTCCTTTTCAGTTTGTTCTATGACTTTATTTTTTCCCTTTCGATGTTTGACTGCTTCTTCCTTGTCCTTGCTCTATCCTTTAAAAGAGTCTAATTCAGATTTCCTTTGAATCATTATTTTTTATTGATCCCTATTCTATTTGGTAACCTATGTCTCAATAGGATATATGACTATAACTTCTTGTGCCACTGTCCCTTTTCCTTTATCTTCCTTCTGCTTCCTATTACCAATAGTGATAGTTTCAGAAATCTGTGATCTAGTGAAAGGTTTTCGAGGTTTGAAAAGAAAACCTGAATCCTCTGAAGAAAAATCTTGTTTCTTGACTACAAGTCCCTTTCCTTTTACCTTGGATATTTTAACCTCAACTGCTTTCACTACAGGGGTTTCTACAATGTCTATTGCTTGCAGAATGTCTTCAAGTCTGCCTTTAACTCCAACACTTTCCTTAGTATTTCTTTTAGACCTTTTTGCTGCAGGTTTGGTCTTTCTATTTGTGACATGTTTGTTATTTTTCTTGCTAGTTGCTAGAGGTGATGATGTCTCCTGTATGAAATTAACTTCTTCTACCATGTCTTTATCTGTAGATTTTAAACCTTCTTGTTGATTTCCTTCTAACTCTGCAGTGACATTCATCTCTTGCATAGAAGAAGAAGCTTTGAGCTTTGAGGCTTTTCTTGGAGATAAAACATTTAACTCATACCCATTCATGAACAAGAATGATGCCCAGTCTCTTTTTAATTTACTTAATTCCTCCAGAACTAGCAATTTCATCATTCCATGGTGAAAAATGGAAGTTTCATTTCTTTCAGGTCTCCCTTGCACCTTGTCTGCCTTTTTTCCGAGACTTATAAAAAGATAAAATGGAATATCTATCAACTTCTTCCCTTTTTATATGTGCCTTTTAAATTGAGTACGAAGTCTCGTGATACCTGTTGGTGATGACCTTGCAACTTTTGACAGAATTGAATGCAGCCTGCTTTTGTAAAGAGCTCAACGAAATATGGATCTTCCATGACCAAACTTGGATTTGTAGGTTCGTACATGAACGACAGACCTCCTTTATAAACTTTCTTTGGTGTATCCATTTCTTATTATTATGTAGCGGTGGCCTTATTTATATCTTTACACCTATTTAGGAAAAAACCTTTGATGACAGCAAGCTGTTATGGTAGAATGAGACTGGTATAGCAAAAGGGTTTCTGTTGGAGATATAATTGACAGAAAGCTGCTTTGGTAGCAGATTATGAAAGCGGAAAACAGAGTGAGAGGAATGAGGGATAATTTGAAAAGAGAAATGAGATGGCATTAGAAAAATGGTGGTTGAGGTCAGAACATGTGTAACTTTTGAATGATGACCTTACTCTGGCAACATGTCCTTGAAACTCTCAAATATTAACCATTCATCATTATGGAGAAACTGTTATAGACTAACACAGTTTATGGAGAAACCGTTATAGACTGACACAATTTTCATAGCACATTTAATTTGAAAAGTGTTAGTTTTGCTATGGAACTACTAGGTGTTTCTGCAGCAAATTTTGTTAATTTTGTACAAAATTTGTTGCGGACTCGGATAAATTTTGACATATGGCCAGATTTATTATTTATGGTAACTTCAAGGTATCTACTCAAAACCTATTCTTTTGATGTGGCTTGGGCTTATTTATAACATCCTAAGACAAAACTTAAAACCTAATTTCATCATAAAATTTATCATTTCATGATGCTTTGCAACCTAACCAATTTTAAAGGAAAAAACTTGACACATTTCAAGTTGAAATTTTGAGAATTTTTGGGTGATAACACAACCATCGTTAACAAATACCACACGTTTCCCAAAGAAAATTATCTCGGCACATAAGAAAAACATGTCACATATGTCAGAGAAACCATCATGTGTGTCATTGTCCCCACTTCCATTGCCTCCAATCAATGTTTGATTTCATGTGACGTTTCATCATTGAAAATCCCAACTTAGGAAACTCGGAGACAAAATCGACTGGAAAAAATACAAATCAAAGGAATGAAGCAACAAGCACCATATTATATATATATTAGAAGAGATATGGTCACCAGAAAAACCACCTCTCACCCATAACCATCCTCAACCTCAAGTCTAGCTTTGTACTTTATGCGACAAACATATTCATTTAATTGTGCAATGTGCAGCTCTAGAGTTGTTTCGAATATGGTACCTGGTTAATATGGTGTACTTCATAGGGTTACAACCTGATCAAAATTATTTTCAAATATTTTAGGATAACCACTATTTGTGTCATTTTCCCTACGTTTCCTGATTCCATTTAGTGTTAGATTTGATATGTTTGGCCATAGCTAATCTCGCCAACCTGGACATATCGGATTCAGAGTCTGTAGAAAGTTCCAAAACCTAGGAGAATGAAGTGACTAGGTCCATCCTGTGTGTATATTAAGAAAGAAATCCACCAAAAGGAAAAATTCCCACCCCAACCCCCCTCCACTCCTAGTCCGAGCCTGCGTATTGTGTGATGAACATGACCATTTAATCACTCAGTGCCCATATTTAGTATCATTCCGAAAAATGGTACCCAATAAACATGGTGGTCCAAAGGGATTGGAAAATAATAGAGTGTTAGTATTGTCTAATTTTCCAAGAAAACCACCATGCTCGGCATTGTCCCTAAGCCCCCCAATTTCTACTAATGCTATACATCATGCACTCATTCGTCACCAATAATCCAGACGTAGTCAGTTTTGAGTTACCACAACATAGGTAGTCAGTAAAAATGAGGCCTACACCCCATTGTAACTAGAAACCTAAGAATGCGAAGGCAACCCCTCGCCCCAGCAAGGTAAGAATCCAATCGAACATATCATGTTCCCTATGTGATAAAAATGACCAGATGGTCAATCAATGTCGAGATTTTGATAAGTTCACTAACAGTCTTCGCATGGTCACACCCTTACCTTTCATTCATATCTCTAATCAAGAGAAGATCATGCGCTGCTATTGCCGGATTTGATCGCAATTTCAGCACACAGTCAATTGTCGACACCTATCAAGGTTAAGAGCGGTTAGAGCAACGTTAGAATAAGAACTCCCAAGAGAGCCAGTTCACACAAACTATAAGACTAGGATATGGAAAAAATGAAAAAATGCACATTGTTGTAACCATCCCCCATCATCATCATCTAACGTGATGAGTAGTACTCGATCCCATACCATATACTTGATGATTACTTTTACTCCATGCAACATTTGCATGAGCCATGATCATGATACAGAGGAATTCCTTATGTTATGAACATTTTAGCACATATACATCAAAAAAAATATTTAAATAAAAGAAGATACCTATACCCTGATATGTCGCGAAGAGAGCATGAATCTCCTCTAGCTAAAATAAGAAAAAACATTGTAGATATTCTTAATGTTGATGACACACAACACCATATATTATTCGTCTCATCATCCGTGGGAACCATGAATTGTGTTGTCTGCTCATCATTTCTTGGTGTCGAGATCGATGAAAATACTGCAACGGTAGTATTACCTTCGATGATGCAGACCCACCTTGTATGCACCCTGTCAACCTCATCTCATTCTATGGAATCAACCACAAAATCATATTCATGTCTGTCGACCAGCATTGCGAGGCCCGAACCAATTCCTCATGGCCTCACACAAAATGATTCCCCCTTAGACTTCTTGTTTCACTCTGATGAGGATATATTAGAGGTCATGATGGAACCAAATTGTCTGTGGGACGCTATGCATCATTGTTTATTTTTTCTTCCATAAAAAGCGTTCTTGCTTAATAGCACAAAAACCCAGGATATTTACACTATTGAATCAATATACTTCCTGTTATCAAGGAAGGTATATTGGTTCAAGAACCCTATACCATTACTCAATGTGTTTGAGTAAGGAAATATGTCGAATATTTCACCGACTATTAAGGTGAATATCTAGAAAAAACCAAGAAAAACCGAAGAAATCTCACTGCGGGCAACATTATCCCTAGAAGAAGTAACCGCATACACAAACCTATTAGAAGAGTATAGGAATATCTTCACTTGGGATTATTCGTAAATTCTAGGGTTAAGCCCCACGATCGTGGAGCATCACATTGACACATGGCCTGATGTATCACCCATCCGCCAAAAATAGCGTTAGTTACACCCATCTAAAGCTAAAGCAATTAAACAAGAGATAGACAAGCTTCAAAAAGTTGGATTCATCTATCCAATCACTTACACATCTTGGGTTTCTAACCTTGCACCCGTCATGAATAAATAGGGCACAATTCGAGTCTATACCAATTTTTGAGACCTAACAAATCTTTTCCCAAAGACAACTACCCCACCCCTTTCATCGACCAAGTCATTGATTCTTGCGGTGGTCATGAGGCCTTATCCTTGATGGATGGATTCTCAGGGTATAATCAAATTTAGATCCGACATACGGATCGGTACAAAACTTCATTTACTACCCCTTGGGGCACATTTTCATACCAAGTTATGCCATTCAGTCTTAAAAATGGTGGATCCAATCTTCAACGGGCCATGAACTATATCTTCCATGACCTCCTTCTTCTCATCCTGGCTTACTTAGACGACCTCATGGTACGATCCAAGAAGTGAGTTGACCATTATGGAATATTTGCGTTTGGTAATTCAACAATGTCAGCAATACATTCTATGCTTGAACCCTCTCAAGTGTGTCTTATGCATTAATGTAGCCAGAATTTTAAGGTTCATAGTATCCTAACAAGGAATTAGAGTGGACCCCCTCAAGGTCCAGGAAATCAAAGAGGTACCACCGCCAAAAAGTCTGCAGGGAAAATCCAACTTCTTACGGTGCTTTGTCCTCGACTATGCCACTTGCACATAGGGCTTCCTGTTTCTTCTCCGTAAGGACATTTCTTTTAAATGGGATGATTAGGCTCAAAAGTCATTTGAGGCTCAACCCACCCAATTACGCCAAAGACTACTCCTTATACCTATCCACATTAGATACAACCATAGTTGGGTGTTAGTCCAAAATAGACTCGACAAAAAAGAGCACATAAATTATTATGTCAACAAGAACCTAGCCAGGTATACCTTGAGCTATGAGCCAGAATAAAAAGCAACCCTAGCCCTAGTACACGTAGTATAAAAGCTTCGACATTACATCATCCTAAGGACCACAACAGACATAGCAACTATCAACCCCATGCAATATTTTCTAACCCATCATATGATGAACCATAAGTACGTGTGATGGATAGTTATACTGTAGTAATTTTACCTATAGTTCAGCTCCCCCAAGAGAAAGAAAGCACTCATCCTATCTGATTTAATTATTGATCTCCCAAATGAGACCCAAGGATCCCCCGTTAATGACTCACTACCTGATGAACATTTTTTTTTTAGTAATGATAGAGGACCCTTGGTATGGTGACTTTTTTTTTACGAACCCCAAATTTCAAACCCCAGTTCATGTGTGATAGCCGAAGGTGCATACGCCCTCAGGCCCCCCGATACCTTCTTATGGGGGATTTCCTTTATTGAAGGAGCATTGACATGATCTTACGTTGATGCCTCACTCGTGACCAAGCTGAGCAGACCCTAAATGACTGCCATAGTGGGGCTTGCGGAAACCGTCTCTCCTGAATGACCACCACCTAAAATGTCTTACGTGTCGGTTATTTCTGGCCCACCCTATTCCACGATTGCATACAAGTAGTCAAAAGGTGTGAGCAATTACAACGCTACACTCACAAGGCAAGAGCCCCTCCAGCTCCCCTACACCCGACCATTGTAGCAAGCCCCTTTTGCAAATGGGTCATCGACTTCATGAATTGAAACCCCAAATTGTCTAGAAACCACAAGTACATCATAATAGTCGTCGACTATTTCACCAAATGGGCAGAATCCATGCCTACATATAATAACACCACAAAAATCGCAACATGGTTTTTCTTCAACCATGTCATCGCACGGTTCACTGTACCCAAGGAGTTAGTCCCCGAGTTTGGAAAAAATTTCTAGAAGGAAATATTTCTGGAGCTATCCCATCACCTTGGTTTCACACACAAGTTTGTGTCACAATACTACCCCTGGTCCAATGGAAAGGTAGAAGGTGTTAAAAAAGTACTCAAAACGATGTTACAACGCATGGTAAACAACCATAAAACCAACTGGCACCATATGGTGTTTTCAACCTTATTGGCATAATGCACAATGGTCAAGTCCTCAACAGGGTTTACACCATTCCAATTGGTATATGGAGTGGAGGCTATGCTTCCCATTGAACGTGAAATTCCCAACTTACACACAACCATCGAGATTCTCACTGATGCTCAACCTTTAGAGAAACTTTTGGTGAAATTAGAACTCATCGACGAAAGCCAACGAGATTCTCTCCAACACAAAGAGGCTCACAAAAAAATGGTGAAAGAATCATTCGATCACAACATCACCCATTGCTAAACTTTCGAGGGGGATCTAGTCCTACTTTATGATGTTGAAAAATAAGCCTTAGGACTTGGGAAGTTCCAAACATTATGGAAGGGTCCTTACATCATAAAACACTATCTCCTCAAAGGAGCATACATTTTTTCAGAGCCCGATAGTACATGCCTAACCAATCCTGTCAATGGGCTCAACCTCAAGAAATTTCACCCATAAGGTGGAAAGCCTCAGTACCCTAGAGTTAAAATGAATGTAACATACATTTTTTATGACAATCACAATCATCATTTACTTGTTCTAAAAACAATGATCTTGGCTCACAGATGGATTGTCCGCCCATATACTATTTTTGATTCGTTGATGGAGCCTCTCGATTGTCCCAAAATTTAGCCGCAACCACCATGGTCATATACTCTCCTAATTGATCACCATTCCTCACCAACGTAGTACGTATTGAGTCAGTCACAAACAATCAAGAAGAATATGATGCATTCATTGGGTTGTTGAGAAATGCCTATAACTATGGCATCAACCATTTACATGTATTTTTTGATTCCAAGTTAGTGGTATCATAGTTAAACTAAACCTTTCAAATAGGGATTCACGAATGTGTAGGAATCACCTGAATGCACAATAGTCGGTCTGCCTCTTTTGTCACATTAAATTTACACATATACAAAGAGATCAAAATCAAGTATCCAATTGCATAGCTAACCATATCCTAGACTAGAATGCATCTCATATAAAACTTTAGCCATAAATTAAAATCGAATCATATGCATAACATCCATCATAAATATATAAAAACATATAAAATAAACCACAGACACATCATAAGAGCCGCTAAAATACATCTCGCATATATACATCAAGAAATATGTGTCACAGTATACAAAAACAAGTCCGTTGACTATCAAGTTAGTAAAAAAATACATATTACCAACATAGGGAAATGTCCTCATAATGGGTGCTTTCCCTGATCATACAATGTCTTTAGGGCTGAGCCTTGCCTGGTGGGTCCTCCGGACCTACGTGAGCACCTGACGCCAGTATCATAGGAGTAGTTGTGGCAACAAGTGCCGCTTGATGAAAATTCGAGCGATGCACCCTCTCTTGGGCCATCACTATCTCCAATCATATATCAAACAAGTTATCAAAACCCCTGGCCGGTAAACCCTGAGCCAACCTCTCTATCTGACTCCTTGAATCCACCAAATCCATAGCACAAGCATCTACTGCCTCAACCCACACTGATACATCCATCGCCTGAGCCTCAATGGCCACTAGATGACCCTTGGCATCTATTGCCCCAACCTCTACCACTAATACTCGAATATCGACAACCGCCAATAGCTCCTCAACCACGAACACCCATGCCTCTACATCCACCAAGAGGGCACCATCCCCATGAGCAGCCGCAACACTGCTACCCTCCCCAAGGGACCTCCAGTGCCGACCTGACCCCCGAGTCGGGCCCGAACCATCCCAGGTGGATCCCTCCTCCTAGGCTCATGGACTACCAAGCGGACAGTGGGACACCCTAACAACCCACATCTACAAAGTAAACCAAAAGCAGTATCAATGTCACCATGAAAGACAAATATATATATACACAAAGATAGAACTCTCAAATGCAGAAAAAATAAAAGGTGATACCTATTAGTCCCCATGCATAACTAGGAGGGAGAGCCATGTTCAGATCCCCCTAGAAATCCATCCCTATACAAGGAAACTCGAGGAATAGTTGTGGGTTTGGCTTAAACCATGCCTCAACTGTCGTATCCCAATACATGCCTGCCTCACCCCCACCACCGTGGGGCATTACATGTTCCCATCGGCACATCTAAGGATCCCTTATAGGGCCCAAAGGCACCACAACAAAGGGTCATAACATCATGAACCACTTGCACATGATGCTATAAATATGCTCACATACGCAAAAGTCTTCACTGAACCCCTATGTTATTTGGCCAACTGCGTGACCATGCCCTGATAAACATAATGGGACCAATAAAATAAATGACCACCCTATAGTCAACGCAACACCTCAATATGTTGTACTGATACTCGGTGGGTCGATATTGACCCAGATAAGTGAACTATCATAGCCAAATCCGTAATGGAGCTCACTTGAACACAACCTACTATAATGGGGTTAGGGCCATAGTGCCCTGCCTCCTTAGCCCAATAATGAATTTTCAGTCCCCCAAGAAGGAGTGGATATGGGAGAGCCTCCCCTGAGGAAAGAGGCCCATCAAAAAGTAGATATCAGTCTTAGGCTAGATACTCACATCTCTCAGGCGCAAGACCACAACATGTCGCCGCCTATCCTAGCATCAGACTAAGTAGCATAAAAATGCATCCTGAGATCTGAATATGTTGCTCTCCAAGAAATTGAGAAATCTATATCGAGCCAATGTCTCTCTAGCATGTGGGTTTTGTGCTACTGTTGTACATAGAGTAGGCCAATCCTGCTCTCTCCACAACATCCCGCCACCAAGGAAACATCAAAAATGTCATTTTTTGCAAAAATAACATCAAAGTCACTAAAAATAACATCCCTGCACCTTAAAAACCTCTCTACATGCTGACCTTGCACATGTGACAAGCACATGTGCATGACACAACTCACTAAGAATTTGATAATTGAGGGGTCTCCGCGCAAAAGGAAACCCTTTGCATGGAGACCGCACACACTATCTTTGATCACCCACGTGGTCCTACCCAAAAAAGGGCATAAAATCCATAAAATATCACACTTGCACGACCCACCCAAACATGAAAATGACAAAAATGAGTAACAAGAGGTCTTAACTCCTACCTGAAACTGTCCGCGCAAATCCCGGGTGCTTTAGTAGACTGCAACGACAAGAAAAGCTCTGGAAAATGGCTATGACTTTAGACACTCAAAAATCATAAATGACTTTAAAATGGCCCATATTAGCTTATCTATCGCCCTTTTTACCATTTTTAAAAGCCAATAACTGGAGCTTAGGGTATCCAATCACAAAACCTCAAGAAACACAATGATCAACACTTCATCATGTTCAATCTAGACTTCATAAATCTAGGTTTAAGATGAAGTAATTTTTGGGCCCAACGCCCACCTCCTCCATACTACAGTTCAAGTATTCCTCTCTTATTGCTTTAAATTCAAGTTATTTCAAAATATTTGTATGAAAAATATTCTTTTACTTGGGGTATTGGCTACAAATGTTGCGGACACACCAAATCATTATTCGTTCCATATAGCAAAAGTACAAGAGCAAGCATCATTATATCCTCAGCATGATAATGTTCCCTAATTTTTTTTTGCATATCTTGACATAATTTCATTAGAATAACAAAACCATAGGTTTCATTCACCTGACCATGTTTATCATCACCCCACCTTGCACATGATAAACACCCTTGTTGGTAGATAGAGCCACCATACATTGATATCTGGAGCCATAGCCACAAACTCTATCCTAGAAACCATTTCATGTTCATACATCCATGATCAAATATCAGTCAGTTTTACTCATCGCATGTCAAAACCCTATTCCCAGGCCACCATTCTCTACAAGAGGATCACCCAAATTCCTCACTACGTTTCACATTTGGCCTATCACACCCTCATAATCATAACCCATCTGTGACATTTCATCCGCCTCATCACTCTCGCACTGATACCAACCAATGGGGACCCTACTCTCAGAAAGAAACCCTCCTCACATCACTGTGCAAGATCATTCATGTTAATGGGGCACCCCACTCTATGCTTGTACATCCAAACCACTTTCATATTCTTTTGGCAATTTTACAAAGGTTATTTTAGGAGAAAACTCCCCCCACCCATTTACATTTCTTAACTGGAAGCAGTCACTCAACACCCTTGGTCAGAGTTGTGCACTCTTTACCACAACCAACCATGTCAATCATAGCAAAAATACACCTACCCCATATTTCTTATCGACCCCAGGGATCCTCCCATCAAAATTTGTTATGACTGCCGCCACTCACATTTAAAGCTCCAACCTCAAACTAGTTAACCATCATCACTAGTTTCAACCATCTCTCGCCAACATGTCTTGCTAACCAGTTGAATCAAGCCATGTTTTCATCAAAAACATTGGTCCCTTGCACTAGTACTTATTTTTGGATTGGTTGATGCTTCCTTCCTATCGACTCCAACAAACCAATATCCAGGAAGGAGGTAGTGGCTTGGATGAGCCCCCACCATTAAAAGGGGCATCCTCGGGTGGCATATTAGGAATTAATATCGCCCACTCATGTGATTGGTCCTCTTGACATTCAAAATCAACAAAGTTTTCATGTCAAGATGGTACCATACTTAATAACCATTGCACTCTATTAGAATTAGTCGAAGACCCGTAATCAGTGAGCATCTCTTTCAAAAATGCTCACATAGTAAAGTCCCCAACAGTCGAATACTGATGCTAGCACTAAGAATTTCCTTCAGATACGTCTTACCTAACAAATGCATGGGGGTGCTACGTTCAAATTTTCTACGCACAGAAAAAACACCCTTGAGGGCATCAACAATTGTCGTCATCAACTAGTAGCAGGTCACCTACCACAATGTAAATCGACATAACCAATATCTGTCAGTTTTTTTTAACTAGTCATTATCATGAGCATGGGACATGCCCTCCTCATAGAAATATTTCTCCTTTTTGTCTCGTGAAGGTTTCCCACAGGGCATGGTGTCTTACTTTAGACAAGGGGTCTCCCTACTTAGTTCCACAACAATTTACTCTCTCTCTCTCTCTCTCTCTCTCTCTCTCTCTCTCTCAAAAGGATCACATATAAAAGAAAACGTAATGTATTTTGACTATATAGTTCTTCCTAGACCTCATACATCAGGGAGAAACTATTAACACTAGAAAAATGTATAGACACAAGAAATTACAAAAATGTCAAGAAGGTACAATTCAATATTTTCAGAGAATAAATACATTAGGAGAGGGAAATTTTAAAATTCCTAAGGTCCAGTGAGGAAATTAGCGGACAATGCACCAATTTTTTTTTTTTTTGTGCACAACACACCTATCCCTTTGATACTCATGTGGTCCTGAAGATGGTGAAAATTCACCATCTGGTACCACTTGACACACTTGACAAGGATGATTATTTGTCTAGTACGGTCAAGGACAACCGAAATCAAGCCACCTTGAGGAGGTATGCATCCCACAAAAGAATCTCCTCCCCACTCTTGGGTCACTATAAATCTTGGGCCAAGAGAGGGAAGAGAAGTTCAAAAATTTCTATATAAATTGGCCATGGGAAGTGAAAAAAGAGACACATTAATATGCTGGCCAAATTTCTTCATAGAAAACCAACTTGCATGTGTATTAGTAGAAGGATTGGAACAACTCACATGTTGGCCATCCAACATCTTAGTATAGGAGAAAGCTTCACCACATGACAATGATCGACATCCTTTTGAGAGAGGGAGGTGATAATTGTAGGGAACTTGAGGAAAGGTTCCTCCCTTGTTTTGATTATTTGAGCTCCATAGCCAAAAGGACTCACTTCAAGAGGGTTTAACATTGTATTCATCATACCACTAGCACCTAATAAAGGCAGAATTCTCCATTTGTCTTATTGGGTTGTTGTTCCATTTGAGATTTTGTATTGTTTGTATTTTCTATTTTAGTTCATAATGTTGTATTCTTAGCTTACCATCTGAGATTTTTTTACATTGTTTATGTTGTTCATTAACAATAACATCATTATTCTCGGTGTTATTATGCAGATAGCAACCAATTGCTAAAGAGGTGCATTTTGGTACATCCATGTAGCAAAAACACCACCCCAATGAGCTTGTTGAGTTCCGTATAATACATACACATATGCCATAATCCATCCTTCTAATGTACACTACTACTGGAGAAGAGAAATAACTTTGACTAGGTTAAATTATACCTACCTCTAGCGTTTTTGCAACCATATATTCAATCTCACTCTTTTGAGCATAAGGATATATGTAAGGCCTGCTGTTCGGAGGAACACTTCCTAGAATCAAATGAATAGCATGATCATGATCACGAATAGGTGGGAGTACTTTGGGAGTCTCAAACACCTTGGAATGATGGTCTAATACTTTTTGGAGATCTAGAGAAATAGATGATTTAGATGTTTGAACCTCTAGTGAGCATAATTGTGCACTTACACCTCATTGTTATTTCTTCGGAAGCTTTTTCATGACATTAGAGTTGATTGTCTTTCCCAGATTCACTGCAATACCCATTAAGTCAACTTCCTTTCCTTCTGAAAAAAATTTCAAGAAACGTTCTTGAAAATTAAAATCTATCGTCCCCAAACATTGTAATAATTTTACTCCTAGTATAACATCAACACCACCCATTGGAATGGAGAGCATTGGACTATTAAATACATATTCCCCCATGGTTAGCTTAATATTATGGCACTTTCCATAGAAATTTATAGTTCCTACATTTTCAACCATCACTTGACACTCTGGTGCTAGGTATAAGAAGCAATTCAATTCCTTGGCTACCTTACAATGAATAAAATTATGGGTACTTCCTGAATCAATCAACACTGTTACATTTTTCTTCTTGACATGTCCTTCTATCTTGAGCATTTGAGGAGTGATAATTCCTGCCAATCTATTAGAGGATATGGTCAGATTCATTTATTCTTCCTCTAGGGTTGGTTCCTGGTGCATATCATCTTCTTTTGAAGTTTCTTGTTCCTTTTATTCGTCCTCTTTTTTGGGTTGTATTAATCACTATTAAATGAATAAAAAGTACACATAAATTATCAATCCAGGGACATATTTTATTTCAATGATATCCGCACTGACTGTGCTACTACACCCAACCAGAAGAAAACCGAAATAAAGGAAATCGTTGCTGAAGTAAATGCTGGAAGGAAATCACTAATGAAGAAACAAAATGACTTAAAATACTGTAATCACACCTCAATCAATCTGTTCTAGCGCACCACACAACAATTATTCAGCTGGTATCTTTGATCTCATATGTAACAACATATAAAATATTGAAATTGAAGCATATATATTCACAGCTGAAACAACAACAACAACACTTCTACTGACATATAAACAAAATAAAAACACATATACACAACTACCTTAATCACTGCAATCCTTGTTAAAGAGGAGGGCCCTTCCTCCCTAGCAAGGTGCAGGTAGAGAAAGAACTTAACGAAAACTAAATCGAATAGCACATGTAACAACAATAATAGGATAATCTATATTAATATGAGCAAAATTACAGAGCCAAAGTAATGTTGTTCTCTGCTAACCTTTTGACCTCAAGGGCCGAGAACTATATAGTGGTTAGATCTCAGAATAACAAGGGATGGATCAACCATGAGAGTCTTATGATTCTCATGCTGATCGAAATAGAATACATATGGTTATAACCACTTCTTAATAAAAGTCTGACTTGAAAATTATAGATTACAATCAAAACTGCCTAGAGGTTGTTATCTAAAAATACATATTTAATAACTTCTATAGATATCACGATAAATCACAACTGTAGCTTAATAGTTGGAGGACAGGTCAGCATCAGGATTTGATGATATCCAGTCAACGGTATAGCTGTAACAACAATTCGCCAACGGGTTTGTAACAGCATGGTGTAATGACATCATGGTGTAACAATCTCACTGTAACATCACACCCTTAACTGCTCCTATATGCCTCGTGCTCGGGATATTTTTTGCTACAAATGTCATCTTGAAAGACAAAAAAATACCATAGATCTTCTCCAAACATTCATCCTCAGTTAGTCATAAAAAGGCATGATACATCATAATAATTGATGAAATGGCAGAGTAATGAAAATAAGGTGAAACAACACAAGTTAAGATAGAATTGTATGAAAAAGAGGTAAATATAGTCCCAATGGTTATAATCATGAGGTAAAATAGGGGAAACAAATGTAGGGAAAGTGTGAAAAAATGGCACCCAACATCTCCCCCCAACTGAAGCACTTGCATGTCCTCATGCAAAATCTCATCTCTCATGGGAATATCTCCGGTGTAGGTCAGTAAGATCATAAGCGATAGTTTAATATTCATCTGTAGACCTATATCCCTTATTGGCCATCAGCTGCTATACCCAGGACTCTGATTCATACTTGCTCAATTCATAATTACTCTAATAATCCTCAATTGGCAGCCAAATCAAAGGAAACTTGAATCTCATTCCGAGCCACAAAGCACCAAGGGATTGTACTATATGTGCATATGTTGGTACATGTGTAACAACCACCACAAAATTCTGGAATGCAAATGGATCCCCCTTCAGTAGCTCAACACTGTTGGCTTCCGTGCATTTCAAGCACCCAGTCAAGGCTCGACTCTTCATCATTGAGAACTAATTGAGGTAGAAGTTCACAATCCTTATTATGTAAGTGGCAGTCAGTTTCCTTATCCCAGGAGTACTCAACATTCTTCTAAATTCCCGCCTTAACTCTGCGGCTCATCCTAGTTCTGCCCGGACCCATAATGTCATCTTCTCCTCATTAGCATCCATAGATTTGATGGCCAAATGCCACTCGATCTAATTCTTCATGAAAGACACAAAAGCTTGCAACTACAAATCCCCCTTATAGGAGAATATCATCACAACCATTTGCATACTCGAATTCTCACAAATGATATTGTGTAAGAATAACTCACACAATAGGCTTTGCTCATCAAAATCAGAGGCGCGAAAAATATCTAAAAATGTGCGAGTGGAAGAACATAGATAGGGTCTTTCCTCCATAACATCTTTCATCTGGAAAAACAAGTAGAATTCTCATAGAAAAATGGGGTAGGATGGGGAAGGCCACCTACACCCCAAAAAATTGAGGGCGAGATCATGAAGCTTTTGCTTATCTATGGTAAGATCCTGAACCTACTGTTGTAACAACAGCAACTGTTCCTCCTGCTTCTTCAGGGATTCCTTCTTTTGATAATTCTCCCATCCTTTCTTCAAATCTTATTTTATCCATCTTTCATGTAGGGTGTCTATCTCCCTCCGATGTTCTTTCAGAGAAATTTTCCCCTCCCGAAGGGAGATTTCTTCCTATTTCCACTTCTGTAATTTGGAAATTAACAAGATTTTCTCAGAACTCCATCCCGAGATGGGACCCTTCATTATTTTGCATTCAATATCAACATCAATAATGGATGTAACAACCTCTGCTGAATGGGTTTGTTCCACCTCTGTTGTTGGTTCTTGTGTAACATTAGCTTCCTCAGTGGGTTCTTGTGTATCAGCCCCTTTGTTTCCACCTAGAGTAGCCTCTGTGTCCATTGATGGTTCTTCTATAATAGCAGTGGCCTCCATAGGTTGATGTGTATTAGCCTCTAGGTTAATTACTATAGGAGGCTCTGCTTTAAATCCTTGTTCTTGTGTAATATCCTCCTTCCATTCTGTTCATGTTCCCATTGGGCTAATTTTTTCCCCACAGACCTTATATCCTGCTGCTGTTAGTTCTTGAAAACAAGTCGTGCATACACACACCGAGATTTCCTTCCCCTCAAATAGTTTTTTCTTCAATTATTCATTTTCCTTTCTTAGATTTTCAAGTTCTAAAAACAGGACATGAGTTTCGTCCTTACCTGATGAGGAGGGTTTCCTTTCTTCTTCTGATACTTCTACTTATGTCTGCTTTCCAGCTGTAGGCAAAGGTTATGTGGGTAGGATAAATTTCACCCTCTATTTTAGTCGTCTATCCCCAATTGGTTCACCAGTGGGTTTTTTCCCAATTCTGACTTTAGCAGGCCAAGTCTGGGTTTCTGCTTTTGCCTGACTTCCTCCTGAAGTCGCGACCTATTTTCCCCGTCTTTTCCTCAGCCTATTTCACTTGAATTATTCCTAGGTCCTTCCTTGCTGGCTTAGGGCATCCAACACGATTAATTTTATGAGTCCATGATTGGTCACACTGTTGTGTAACCAGCTCCAAAAAGAGAAGAAAAGAGATATCAACGCCTTAGAAATGAGCCACTTCGAGGGGGAAACCTCCAATACATTACATAAATGAACAATTCTTGGATGATACAATTTGCAAAACCTCCTTTCTATATATAGGAGTCCATGGGGCCATAATGTAATCCTAGTGGGCCACAACGTAATCCTAGCCGACCTAACAATAATAATTTAAGGGCACAATAATAACAATATGGGGGTTACAGGGGTACAATAATAATAATAAGGGGGGCTATACTAACATAATATGGGGCTATACTATTAATATAGGGACTTAACATGCCCCTCTCCTTCAAACAAGTGTTGTCCTCAACGCTTGATTATTTCTTGATGCTTTTGTATAAAATTCTCATCCTCCCATGTGAAATATTTTACAGGAAAGTTCTTCCACTTGCTGAGATACTCTGAAACTGATCGTAATTTTTGAGTTCTTGTTTCTATGACTGCTTCATAACTTCTTTCGATGTGATGTTGATCTTCCCGTTGTTTCATTAGATTCTGCACCAAAGTTGGGTTATCGTGGATCTTAACTCACAAGTGATGTATTTGATTAAACCCAAGGTGACATCTTCCCATGGCTAAGGGAGTGATAACCTATCAATTCCTCTCACTTTCCTCTCCAGCTTTTCTTCTCCTTCTAGGAAGTCTTCTTTCAAGGAGGGGTCATTGATTTTTCTGTTAAAACACCTCTATCCCTCTATTGGAAATGTAGTTACTTGGGTAATTACCTCTTCAATCACCTCAATTTGTAGGCCGCTAACTCAGGTCTATTTGTTATTCAAATTCTGAGCGAATTCGATTGCAACCGCCTCGTCCGAGCCCCCTAGCTTCTAGAAATTCTCATTCCATCTAGGATCTCTGAATATATGGTAGGCTTTTGGACAATTCTACAAGGCATCCATAGAATCTTTCTCATGCCTGACCACTGCTCCATTCATCTTGCTGTTGTTTCTGAATTCGATTCTTACTGCTCAACCCACAGTAATGTCATTGCACTGCTCACTTCTTCTCGGCATCTTTGCTTATCCCAGTTGATCAGTTTAAAATGAGGATACAAGGCTTCAGTCGAGGAGGTCGATAGGCAGTGACAAGTTTTACGGATTACCGAATCGTACCTCACACAGCTCTTCATAAATGTCTTGTTATGGAAAGTAATGGGTTCTAAGTATACACGCTCTTTACAGCTAGATTTAGTCATCATTAGCATTTGTGCTATTAATTGGATGCATGTGGATTTGATAGAGGTTTATGACTACGTATTTTTTCAATGATTTCAATATATATCCCCTCCCCCACCTTAATGGTGATGGCTGCCCACGGCCATCACGAGAATATCATTACTTTTGCCAATAATCACCAAATCATAAATTATGACGTTACCTTTTGAATGACATACCTGAGGTGACCTGGAGGAAGATTTAAAATTGGCGACGTACTGCTTGTAGTGCTCATGGTGGTTGAGTTTGGCTCGCACAATTATTGTTGTTATGTGACAAAACTTGACAAACAGTGTTCGTGTCTGTCGGATGTTACATGTGTAACAACCAAGACAACCTTCATATTATTCTTAAAAAAACATAATAATTAGGAGAAATCGGTATAGAAAGAAAATAAAATGGATACCATCATCTTATAAAATGTATTATGAAGGAAGGATGATGTTTTAGGAAGAAAAATATGGGTGTAACAGCTGCTACAGGAGTGGTTTTCAGCTGTTACAAACTTTATAACTACGCCCCGGAAAGAGGTTTTCACAGTTAGATGTCTTATTTTAGTTTTATTTTCTTATTATTATTATTATTATTATTATTTATTTTTAAATAGGTGTAACAGCTGCCACAAGGGTGGTTTTTAGCTATTGCACTTATTGGAATTTCAAATTTCAGGCTGCACAGGAGAGTGTTCCCCTGCTACTGTAACATGAAGGTCAGAGTCCATGACAATGTTAACATATTATTCCTTTGAAGCAGGTTGATGATATAACCTTAGATGGTGCCCATTAACCAGTAACGGTGCCTTAGCATTTTCAATGGTGACCAATTGTACAGTCCCATTGTCAAAGACCATGTCCACTTCGTAAGGACCTAGCCATCCGGTGCAGAGCTTTCCTTTGAAATCCTTGAACTTTAAATCATACAAAGGAGGCCAATCTCCTTTCTAGAAATTTTTCTTCTTAATAAACCCATCATGGCATCTTCTCTTCGCTACTAAATGATCTATGTCTGTTGAATAGCAGCCAACTGTTTCTCTTCCAACTCATTGAGCTGGTTCAATATTTGTGTGTGTGTTGTACTTAAGTCCAGATCAACTTGCAAAGCTATTCTTAATGTCTTTATTTCAAACTCTATGCGGAATAGAGGATTCTTACCATACAATAGTTCATATGGTGAGAAGCCTTTAGTATTCCTCCATGTTGTTCTGTAAGCCCGCAGTACCTCTAGAAGTTTCTCAGCCCAGTTTCTTCGGTGGTTGGCTACTATATTTTTTAAGATTCCCTCAATGAATTTATTGGTGCTTTCTACTTGACTATTTTCTTATGGTTGATACGGTGAAGTGATTCTGTGATTAATTCTATACTATTCAACTAGCTTCTTCATCAAATGAGATGTGAACTGAGGCCCCTCATCTGTCACTATCTCTCTGTGTATCCTGAAGCAAACAAAAATATCTTCAAACAGGAAGTCTGAAACAACCTTCTTTGTTTCTCTAATTAGTGCCTTTTCTTCAACCCACTTTGTGACATAGTTGATGCAGACCAATATGTATGATTTTTGTTGTGATGAAGGATTAATTTTCCCCACAAATTCTAGGGCCCATTTCTCAAATGGTTCTATCACTATCTGAGGCTGTAACAACATCTCATCTGATTTCAGAGGTTGGCCCACCCTTTAGTATCTATCACATCCCTTCACAAACTTCTTGGAATCCTGGAATATATTTGGCTAGTAGTTCCTTGTTGAGAGTACTTTATATCATGTCCTTTTGTCAGTGAAGTTCTCTCCACAGGGTTCCTCATGATAAGCCTTCAAGATCTCAAATACCTAATCTTCTCTAACACATCACCTAATCTGAAATTTTGGCCCAATGTGATAGAGATTTCCTTATATCTAGGAGTAGGTATCACTCCGTTGTATAATATTCCTCCTTTCTTTGGAAGACAAGTGGTGTGGGAATTTTCCTGCAGCAAGGTAATTGGCTATATCTGCATACCATGGTGAGTGAGTAGAGACGGAAAAAAGATATTCATCTGGAAAAGAATCCTCAGTAGCAGTGTAGTCATCACTTATAGTTAATCTATAAATAAAATTAGCAACTACATTATATTTTTTGGGTTTATCTAAAATAGTAATATGAAAGTCTTGTAACAGAAATAACCTTCGTGTAACTCTACCATTAGTAACAGGTTTTTTCATCAAAAATCAAATTACAACATGGTCAGTGTGTACAAATACTTGATACCTAGTGATGTAGTGCCGAAATTTGTTGATAACATGCACCACTGCTAGGAATTCCTTCTCAGTAACAGTGTAGTTGAGTTCTACTGGAGTTATGTTCTTACTGATGTAATAAATGGCGTAAGGTTTCTTATCCTCCAACTTCCCCAAAAAAATACCCACAACTATGTCATATGTGTCCATAGCGATTTGGAATGGAAATATCCAGTTTGGTCCTTGTAAGACAGGTGTTTCTATTACACAGTTCTTTAATTTCAGAAAGCCCTGCTCACACTTCCCTGTCCACACAAATTCCGCATCTTTCATGAGAAATGAAAACAGAGGAGATGCAATCTTTGAAAAAATCTCTATAAATCTCTTATAGTATCCTACATGTCCCAAAAAACTACGTACCTCTTTCAGAGTCTTAGGGGTCAGGATTTTCAAGATTACCTCAATTTTTGCAGGATCTACCTTGATTCCATCTGCCAAAATGTAATGTCCTAACACAATTCCCTTGGTCATCATCATGTGGCATTTCTCCATGCTTAGAGAAACATTATTTTGTTCACAATGTTCTAACACTTTTTCCAAATTAGTTAATGTTGTCTCAAAGGCATCCTCATAGGGCGTAAAATCATCCATAAATATTTCAAGGCATTCATTAAAAAGATCGGAAAAATACCCAATATTTCCCTCTGAAAATTTTTTGGTGCATTATAGAGGCCAAAAGAAAGGACTTTGTAAGAAAAAGTACCCCATGGGCAAGTGAAGGTTGTCGTGTCTTGGTCTTCTGGGGCAATCTGTATTTGATTATAGCCACTAAACCCATCTAGGAATGAATTTTTTTTCTTTTCCCAAAGATAGTATCCAAGACCTGATCAATGAATGGTAAAGGAAAATGGTCCTGTTGAGTAGCCTTGTTAAGCTCTTTATAGTCTACACAGACTCTCCATTTGTCGTTATTTTTTGGAACTATGACAAGCAGAGACACCCACTAGCTGTCAGAAATGGGGTAGATGAAATTAGAATTAAGGATTTTCTACAATTCTTCTTTCACTATCTCCTTAAGTGTAGGGTTCATTCAGCACTGCGATTGTATAACTAGTTTGAAATCCTCTTTAAGATAAATGCAGTGAGTGCATAGGCTAGGATGGATTCCTTTCATATCCGTATAGTCCCATGAAAATTCATTTTTGTATTTCTATAACAGTTGTATCAGCAATATGTTTTGTACAGCAGTCAAGTTAGGATTGATGTTTAAACATTTCCCAGGTTCAATTTCAACGGGACTGCTGATAATATGCGGAATGGTTTTCAAATGTTCAATAAATGCATCATCTACCTCATATTCTTCCCCCGTATCTCTAATGGAGGCAATAGAGATTGAATTACAAATAAAACCATTAATGATATCATCCTCTATTTCATCCTTAAAGTGTTGTGCTTTTCTAAGCGTGAGAATAGGTAGGGAAAGATCAGATTCTGTTTCAAATTCGTCCCACCAAGGACTACTCAAATCCATATGAGTTTTTTCTGGGGGGTAAAGATTCAGGTTCTGAGTGTCCTGCTCATCTAAGATCACCATAGATATGGACCTACATCCAATATATGTGTCTACAGTGGCTATCCATGGTCTTCCCAAGATTAAAGGATGACCCCCCAAGTTGGATTTGGTTTGTAAAATGAGAAAAACAGCCTGATAATTCCAAGAAGCCACAGTGATGACCACATCTTATATCATTCCCTCGGGCTGAACACGGGACCTATCCACTAATTCAAGCATTTTAGGTGTAGTTCTAAGTCCATGGAGTCCGAGGGAGATGAATAGGTCTTTAGTCATGACATTAATGGCTGCCCCTAGATCAATAAAGGTATTGGTTATAGGTTGATCGTCAATATGGACAGTCACTGTAGGGTCCCCGGATCATTATATTTAGTCAACAAAGGCTGATAAATCATGAGATCAGACAGTTTCCCCATGACATGGATAGTATCAGGGTCTTTAGGTTTTCTTCCAGGCTTTTTGATGCATATATCCCTCATTATTTTAGCATAGATAGGTATTTCCTTAAGAGCTTGTAACAGCAGAATTCACACATACAAATTTTGTAGTTCCTTCAGGAATTCCGATTCAAGTTGTGAGGTCGGCCCGGTTTCAGTTAATAGTTGAGGGTATGGAGGATTCTGAATGCTAAAAACTGAGTCAGCTATCACAGATGCACCACCCTTGCTTGGATTGGCTATCGTAGAAAAAAAAAACCATCCTGACTTGGCTGCTACAGGTGTAACAGTGGGTGTTGTATCAGCTGTTACATGTGTAACATCTACCTCAGAACTGCCCATACCATTTCTAGGTGACTCACATTCTTTGGTAATAATGGGAGTATGTTCAGGTCTAATTACTTTCCTTGATCAAAGTTAAACCTTGTTAAGTCGAACATGATTAATAAAATAAGTCTGGAGGGTAACCAGAGCATCCATGCTCTGGGCTGCCTTATTATTCGAATTGGGGTTAGTTTGTACAGGTAATTGGGGTCAGAAAGAAGGTGTAGGATTTTGAATAGAAGGAAATTTTAACTGTTGTTGCTGTATTGGTAGTGCAGGGGGTACTGGACCTTGGCCATTACTTCTCCAATTCTTACCCCAAGGATTGGGTTTTGATGGGGGATATTTCATTGGTGGAGGAGATGGCCACTGGTTCCATGGTGAAGGAAATTGTGTTGAGTAAGGAATAAGATATTGCCATGGATATTGCTGACTATTATAAACATTATTCCAAGGATAAAAAGAGGAAAAATATGAAGGCATACCGGTAGGTCATGGCTTCCATGGTATCTTTGATATGATAAAATAAGAAGACTGGACATCCTTTCTTGATTCTTGAAGTACTGCCTTCAGTCTGGGCCATTTAGGACATTGATTCGTAGAATGTGCCAACTCATAGATATTGCACAGACTGACACTATTCAGTCCAAATTCTCTTTCCAAATGTTTCCTTTTGCATCAGGAACATATTATTGCTAAGGCTTCTTCAAATTCTACTTGTGGTTTCTTAAATTGTACCGTAGTGATCTGGGTAGAGAGAGTGCTAAGCAGGTCAGTTTTAAAATCCTCAAATAGGTTTTCGATCTCTACTCTAGTTACTCCTCCACTTGTGGACTTCTGTATCTGGACTAAAGGGTCTTGAACTGAACTTCTCCCTTTGACCGATCCTCTTGAGCTACGTAGGCAAAGCTTCATTATTTCATCAAGAGATTCTTGTGATATGTCCCCTTTTCCCAATAGGTTCAAACTCTCCAGACAATCATCTCTTATACCTCTTAAGAATATTGGATTTAGAATTTCCGGTTCTAGGTTACTAAACTTAGACCTTTGTAGATTTTAATGAGATTGCTCCATATAGTCTTCCAGGCTCTCTTCCTCCTTCTGTGAAATTCTAAAGATCTCATCCTTCATATCCATGGTTCGACAGTAATCTTGATACTTAAAGAGAAAGGCCTCCCTCATGCCATTCTAGGTTCAAATCGTGCTAGCACCCAGTCCCATTAACCATCTTAATGCTGCTCCTTTCATAGTAGCAGCGAATAATTTCAGCTTCTAGGCCTCTGAAGTGAAGTCATAAAATCTACACAGCACATCGAATTCGAACAAAAAGGTATCAGGATCTTCAACATCCATCCCTTGAAAGGATGGTAAGGATGATAAAGGAATATTCTTCATATGAGCCTCATCCCATGTTACTACTATCGGGAATTCAAAAGTATCAAAGCTATCTTTCTTGACATTCTCATCCCCAATGGTTGATTCTTCCTTATGGGATGAACTGACCTCGAAGTGTGCTGGAGATTGATAAATAAAAGGATTAGGTTGTTCCAAGACCAGTTGTTTAACAATACTACCAATGTATAAATGATGATCAATTAAATTTTGTTCCTCAGGTCCCTGATGCTCCCCACTGGTCTCTCTGTGTCCTTCAATTCTTAGATCCTGATCAATGATTTTCAATTGTTTCTTTGAATCTAGAGTCTTGATATCAGGAGTAGATATGTTGTTCGAAGGGAAGTGAGGTCCAGACACGGAAGACACCAATGGCCCAGGATTTTATATGGTAGCTTCTTTCTGTGGTCCTATCTTCCTATTATCTCTGTATGATGTAGAATGTTCATTTTCTACCCTTGAGATCAGATCTCCAAAGAATATCCTTCCCAAATTTGCACTCTTCTTTTCCTTCTTACGACCCGTATTTCCTGTAGTTAGTAGAGTGGGGGGTAGTTGTAGATGTTGACTTCCTACTGACACACATGGTCCCTATGTGTATCAGTTCATCCTATAAGTGCTTTATTTTCTACAGTAGTGAGCCCTCTCAAGTTCATTAGAGTGATGTGCTGGTTCTTACCTCTCGTCTTACCACCCAGGAACTATATAGCTGAAGACACCCTAAAGAAAAACCCAAAAATTCACACTTCTATGTGTCCCAACAAGACATTGGTGAGCCCGCTCAAGTTCGTTAGAGCGATGCGCAGGTTCTTACCTCTCATCTTACTGCCCAAAAATTGTGTTTCTGGAGACACAATAAAAAAAATGCTCAAAATTTCACACTTCTAAGTGTCCCAGCAAGACATTGGTGAGCCCGCTCAAGTTCGTTAGAGCAGTGCGTAGGTTCTTACCTCTCGTCTTAATGCCCGACAATTGTGTCACTGGGTACACTCTATCTTCTAAGAAACAACTTTGGTTGATTAGATTTTCACTGATATCCCTGGAAACGACGCCAAAATGTCGGGTTATATTAATCATTATTAAATGACTAAACAATACACATAAATTATCAATCCAGGGATGTCTTTTATTTCAATGACAGTCGCACTCTCTGTGCCGATACACCTAACTAGAAGCAAACCCAAATAAAGTAAATTGTTGCTAAAGTAAATGCTAGAAGGAAATCACTCATGCATAAACAAAACGATATACAAGACTGTAATCACACCTCAATTAATCTATTCTAGCATGCCACACAACAATTATCCAGCTGATATCTTTGATCTCATATGTGTAACAACATATAAAATATTGAAATTGAAGTGGATATATTCACAGCTGAAACAACAACAACAACACTTCTACTGATATATAAAAAAAATACAAACACATATACACAACTACCTTAATCACTGAAATCCTTGCTAAAGAGGAGGGCCCTTCCTCCCTAGCAGGGCACGTAGAGAAAGAACTCAATGGAAACTAAATCGAATAATGAATGTAACAACAATAACAGGATAATTTGTATTAATATGAGCAAAATTATAGAGCTAAAGTAATGTTCTTCTTCGCTAACCTTTTGACCTCAAAGGGCGAGAGATATATAATGGTTACATATCAGAAAAACAAGGGATGGTCAATTAGTCATGAGAATCTTACTATTCTCATGCTGATTGAAATAGAATACATAGGGTTATAAACAATTCTTAATAAAAGTCTGACTGAAAAATTATAGATTACAATAAAAACCACCTAGAGGTTGTTATCAAAAAATAAAATACTTAATAAATTCTATAGCTATCACGATAAATCACAGTTGTAGCATAACAACCAGAGGACAGATCAGCATCAGGAGTCGACGAGATCTAGGCAGCGGTACAACTGTAACAACGATTTGCCAGCGGGTCTGTAACAACATGGTGTAACGACATCATGGTGTAAAAATCTCACTGTAAAAGCACACCCTTAACTGCTCCTGTATGCCTCGTGCTCAGGATATTTTGTGATATAAATGGCATTTGGAAAGACAACAAAATGACCATAGATCTTCTCCAAACATTCATCCTCAGTTACTCATAAAAAGGCACGATACATCATAATAATTGTTGAAATGGTAGAGTAATGAAAATAAGGTGAAACAACACAAGTTAAGATAGAATGGTAAGAAAAAGAGGCAAAGATAGTCCCAATGGTTATATTCATGAGGTAAAATAGGGGAAACAAATGTAGGAAAAGTGTGCAAAACAGGCACCCAACACTCTTCACAATCTATGTAAAATAATTTCTTCCCATCACACTTATGACCTTTAATGTATTTTTTATCACAACTATAGCAAAGCCCTTTTGCTCCTTTTTTCTTACAATTGTTGTGGTGTCAACCTTATAGGTTGTGGAAGTCTAGGAGTAGCAACACTTCCATCTTTATAGATGTGAGTGGTAGGCTTCCTTGTCACCATAATTTTTCTTTCAATTTGTTATCACCCAAAAAATTTCAAAACATTATTGTGTCAAGTTTGTTTTTGGTCATGGTTCAAAATTGGGTTTAGAAGTCAATTTAGGATTTGATCAAGGGTAGGTTTTATATTTTTATATTTTAAAGCCCATCCTTAGGTTATGATAAAGTCTTCTTTGAAGTCCCTTCATGCTAAATATCCATCATTTTCATTTTCAGGTCATTCCCTAAACATTTCGTGTAAAAAATGGCCAATTAGCCAAGAAACCTCATTTTCGTAGTGCCACTAGTTCAAAAAAGTCACTTTGCACTACGAAATAACTAATAGTTTCGTAGCGCAAACAACAAAACTCTGTTTTTTCTGATTTTGAGAAGTCAAATTCAAAGGCAATTTCTGAGCAACTGAAAACGAATTTTGGAAATCTGAAAGATTTTTTTCTTCATAACAGACCTAACTACAAAAACCTCTCTTAGTTTCATCAAATTCATTAGGAGGTGGCAGAAATTGATAAATTAAAATGCACTACGAAACTGTTATTACAAAATTGTCTTGTACATGACTATTTAGCAATCAACTTCAAGTTCATTTTCTGGCCAAATGAAACTTGTTTTGGAATTATGAAAGAGTTTTGTCTTCATCACAACCCTAGCTACAAAAACCCCTCTCAATTTTCTCACAGGTGTTATCAGTTGAGAGATATAAGGATTTCATTGAAGCCCTATTTTCAGAAACAGAGTTTTCCTGTTTTACACATGTTTTTCAATTGCAGTTTCTAGACAACAGGAGATGTGTTTCAAAACACCAAGAGAGGTTTTTATTTAAGAAATAGTGGCCTATAAAAAACTCCTTTAGTTTCTCAAAATACATCATGGAATAGGAGATATAGGCTCTATCCCAAGACCTATTTTTCAGGAAAAAACAAGAAAAACCAATAGGCCAAGCTATTGCAAATGAAGAAGAAATTCCTCAAAAAAGCTAAAATGAAGCTAGTATATGGTTTTTGTTTTTTTTAGATGATGAGATAGGTAATATTTTGAGTTTTGGGGAAATAATGCTTTCTCTTGGCAAAATTTTTGACAAAACTGCATACTCAGCAGTTTCATAGCGCATGTAGTGTAAAAAAGCAGAAAAGCGCTATGAAACTGTTGTAGCTGCCTGTTATGCTCCTTTTGAACATTTTTCAAGGGGTTAAAGGATGAGTTAAGAGCTATAATTTTCATGGAATATGTATTGAAGGATGAATAAATTTTTAACGAACTTTTTTGAAGAAAAAAGGTTGAAATGGCAACGCTACAAAGGGCTACGAAGCTGCTGTGTTTTAGTAGCGCCATAAATTACAACCTTTTGAACAAGTTTTGCAGCGGTTTTTGGAAAAATGGAGGCTAGGGATGATTTATGAGACATGTTAAGATAATCTCCAACATACATGTACCACGAAATAAAGTTTTAATTATGGTCAGAATGTTTAAAGAAGGAAAAGAATCTTATGCCTAAAAAACAGGGTTTGGTTTCCTGCTTTTGTGGAGGTTAGCAAAGTGGTCATGAAGAACTGAAGCCAATCATCCAAATTCAAACATGTGATGATACACTTGGTGAATCAAGTAATTTAAAATAGATAAGGTTGTTAGGATAAGGTTGTTAAATATTGTAATGAAGAGTTTGAGTCCTAGTTGAAATAGGACTGTCAAGTAGGATAGGTGTCTGTTTGTCATAAATTTGATGTGTTATGCTTATGCAAGGTGTCAATAGTTATGAATTCGAGGTATATAGCCTATTATGAGATCATATCATTTTTTAAATGGTCTATTAAATGCCATTGGGTCGAATTAGCAAAGGGTTGGAGACTTTTTGGCAAAATTGCAGCTTACTGTAAAATCACTGTTTCAGCAATACAGAGATGGATTACTTGGAAAAATTGAGATTCTGAAGGATTTTTTGGTGCTTAATTGTTCTATATTTACCTTTTATGTATCTCTCTTGCAATTTTTTCCATTTATATTACTCATAATACATCCTTTTGATGCTCTGAATTCCTTTATAAGTGAATTAACTGCTTATTTCCATGTCTCATGTGTGTGTGTCCTACTACTAAAAAATCTGACCTGCCTCAACTTCCATGTCAAGTAAAATGACTGTATCACTGAAATTTTGACTCCATAATCTCAATGTCTACATATTGATATTATTTTCAACCTACAGGTTGGAAAATGTCATTTCAGCAGACTACTTTTGTAAAGCTTTGAATTTACTGATATATACATAAGCAATACAACTTTTCTTCACCTGAGATTCTTAGTGTATTTCAATGAGTTTATGTCCTATATTTTGAAATGTTTATCTTCCATAGTTTAAGTGCTTATTACTCAGAATTCATTATTTTTCATGCTCTGACTTCCTTTAAGTATTAAGCTATGGTTAAATCTCTTTCAGTATTTTTACTTTCAATACCTTGATGTCTCATTACTCAGAATTCATGTGCTACATGCTCTAACTTCCTTTGAACCTAAAGTTATTGGGATTTTCCTAAATGTGTTTTCCTTTCATTGAAGTATATAAAAGACTCAGCTTCCACAAGGAGATCCTTTTTCATCTTTATCCCTGTCACTAACTCCATATCCCAATGGTAGCAAGCTTTCATCTTTTCAACCTATAAACATACAAAACCAAGACATAATTCATAGATTTAGCCATCTATATTTATCATTAATCAATATCATTAACCCTTGAGAGAGCCCTTTCAGGCTGAGGAGTCTAAGCCTAAGTCACAAGATTGGTTTGAAATAGCTACACTGAATTTGTTTGATCAGCAGCCAATCATGTACGATTTTGGTGATAACACAAATTTTCTTTCCAAACTGAATGCCTTCTCCAATGAATCATGTTCCCAAAGTAGAGTGTCATGTTGGATGTTATCCTTTAAATTCCCTATGAAGACATCAATCCTATGCTCCTCTAGAATATCCTTTACCCTTATATTAAATTTTTGGAATTCCTCAATGTGCTCTACCATTAAACCCTTTTGTTTGAGATTTATCAATTGGCTAAAGAAGGTGTTTCTCTTTGTATCCTCATAATGTGTTATCATTTCCTCTGTAAAAATTGACCAAGTGATAATTTTTTTATGAGAGAAAATCCACCGATACAATACAAATGTATTGGGTTCTAAATGTAAAGTTACAATATGTATATTTTGTGTGTTTTTCACATTATGGAGATCAAAATATTGCTCCATCTGTAGTATCCATGTTAGAGGATCCTTGCCATCAAACTTCCTCATATCAATCATTGAAATATGGTGGGCCTTCAATTCAATGTTATAGTTTATGAAATAATGATTAATGTTTATTTTTTTCTCATCATGAGTTTCCTCTACTACCTTTACTTCATTAGGAATCATTTCATGTATCAACTTTGTCAAACCTTCCTTCAAACCTTCCATGTCTGCTTTTAGTTTTTATTCTATACCATCGATCTTAGCTTCCATGCCATTCTTCAAACCATCCATCTTATCTTCCATGAAATTCTTCAAACCATTCATTTTAGCTTCCACGTAATTCATATTAGCTTCCATGCCTTTCTTCAAACCATCCATTTTAGCTTCCATTTCATTTTTGGTTACTTTTTGCGAGAGCGACATTTGTTTCACTTGGTCTCGTAATTTTGATATATCATGTTTCACTTCTTCCTCTTCATGCATCATAGTAGATATTTCTGAGGATTTAATGGGTGTGGAATTATTTTTGGGAGGAAATTTAGAATCCAATACTTATATATATGCTTCAATATGCCCTTGGAATCACTTCAAATTGTTTTTTCAAACAAAAGTTATGCAATTTTATAAAACAAACACACACACATTTTTCTTGCTTTTTAGGAGGTCTATATTGAAACTAAATTATCTCTGTGATTTCAGACCTTCAATATCTGAAATTCAGATTTGTAGTATCCCTATGAGTTGTCCTTTCAATGCCATAGGTCAGACCTAATTCAGATTCTTCAAGGCAAAGTTATTCCTAATCTCCCACAATGGCCTAATTATGGGCTGGTTTAGTAGATAAAACTTGTACAACATGCCACCTGTCACTGTTTCAACCTTCAACTCTAAAATCGATACAAAAGAAACTAAAGTCCGTGCAATTTTGGTAACGTTTTATAGAATTCCAATCCAATGCTTGAAACAGAAGTTTTGGTAACGTTTTACAGAATTCAACTCGCCTGTTTGAGATAAAATTTCAGAGCCTTGAAAAACTCTAACTTCCACATATAATATCTTCGAAAATATTGTGAAATAAGGTCTGAAAGTTTTACACAAAGTTCCTCATGATTTGCACTCAAATGGGTTTTGTTTTCAACTTCTAAACCTTTGTATGAAAAAGTTATAGCAAAAATACCAAGATGATATGTTTGCCACAACGAAACCCTAGAATCCAAAGCTTTGACACCAAATTTTATGCAACCAACTCATAAAATAGAAGAAATTATAGTTCGACGACTTAGAAATTAGCCTCTTCGAGGGGGAAAACTCCTTTAAATTACATAAATTAACAAATCTTGGATGATACAAATGACATAACCTCCTTTACATATATAGGAGTCCAATGGGTCACAATATAATCCTAGCCCACATAACAATAACAATGTAAGGGCACAACAATAACAATATTGGGCTTCTAAGGGGCACAATAATAACAATATGCGGACTACATGGGCACAAAAATAACAATAAGGGGAATATACTAACAATAAAAATAAGGGGATACACTAGTATTATAGGGACCTAAAAATGGTGTTTTATTTTGTTTATAAAAGTCACTTTTCCACATAGTGGCCACTATTGCCCAATAGAAGAAAACTTGTTTGATTTTCTTGCTTTTATGGGGAAAGATATCATTTACATTGTTTATGTTGAGGTATATGTCGTATAAATACTTTATAGCCTTATTTATTTTATATTATAGTGTTCATCATTTTTCATGTATTATAATCTACTTTGTATCTTCTTTCATTTTTAGAAGAGCAACTCAGTATTGAAGGTAAGAAGCATGAATTGAAGAAAGAGGAGAACAATAACAATGGAGCGACAAATGCAAAAATAGAGAAAGAAGAGAAATGGTCTAGTCATACCATTGAAGCCAATATCTCACATGAGAGACACATATACAAACTAATGGTTAAGTCTTTAGAGCTGGTGAAGTCACTTGCAATTCCTTGGAAACACAATAATAATGTTTTGAAGTGATAAAACAATATTTCATGTGTAAATTCTAGTTCAACCATTATTAAGTTATAAACTCAAATTGTAGTACTTGACATTTCAAATTATATAGTTTATGTGGTTGAAATTATTTATGATTGTACTTCATATTATTTATTATTGCAATTAACATATGTAATTGTGTTTTCATATTAGATGAACATGCACATTGTATGTCATTTTTTAAATTTAGTCGCAAAATCATACTAATTAAACTATTTTGATTAACAATGAACACATAATATCAATCTAAAACTACTAAATTAGTATTTTATATATATTAATGATGAAGAAAAATAAAATGAATATACGACGACTAAATTAGTCGTTTATAATTATTATTAATAAAAAATGAAATGAATATAAACTACTAAATCAATCATTTATATAATGAATATGAAACTACCAAAAACAGATAAATGACAATGGTAAATGATAAATTTGCGATTACAAATGATGACTAAATTTTTCATATATACTACTATTAGTAGCTAATTTACAATACCTTATAACACGAGAAAAATTTAGTCATATTTTTTTGGACATTAATTGGTTTCAAACGATGAATAAAATTTGCATATATATGACTATTAGTAGCTAATTTATAGTATCTTATAATGCAACCAACATTTTGGTCATATTTCTTTGGTGATTAATTGGTTTTCTCAATTGATCATGTAGTAGCATATTTTGTTGTGTATTTGGTTATTAACTGTGACAATTAATGACTAAATCAATGACTAAAGTAATGAAAATATTTATAACCAAATATTCTATTAGATGATAAAATTGAGACAACCAATTAATGATTAACCTAAATATGGATAAAATTTGGCCATGTTATAACATACTATAAATTATCCACTATTGCTCACTGAAGTAAAAATGTCGTTTGTATGCAAATTTTAGTCATTTTTAGTAACTAATTAACTATTTTGTACTAGTGAAGGAAACAATTATAAAACCCTAGCTACAAATTATTTGACACCTGCAAATTGTAAGGGGCAATATTCTCTAGATAAGCAACCTGGTATTAAGAATTGAAAATCTATGCTAATTGTTGAAGGCCAAAAGCTAGTAAATCTCACTTGTAGCAAGCAAATAGGAAACAATGGAAATGTTACAACCAACACATGTGTCAATTGATTTGGAAGAGGATGGAATCTCAAACAATTATTAGGAGCGGGTTTTACCTAAAGCAGGCACTTCCTCTCTCAACATCCCTGATGACTTCCCTATCACTCCAAACCGTCATATTTTCTATTGGAGAATTAAACACTAAAACATGGAAATGATCCAAAACAGCAAAATAAGATTTTAATTCACTTGTTACATAAATGAAGCCTCTGTTGGGTTTGAGAAAAAATCTATTCTAGTAACCTCCATGAAGAGTTTTGAAATAAATAGAAACAACTTCAATCATACCAAAACCTTCAAAGTAAACTCAACCGATGAATAAATAGAGAGGATGATAAGAAAAATGTTATAGGAAAAAAAACAAGAAGAAACTTGCATGTTTAAAGGAAACCATGAGACCAAATTGTTCACAATTAACAATATATATGGGTGAATGACATTAGAAGAATAGTCCAAGAGAATGTTGTATTCCTTCAATAGTTCAAGAGTGAAGTTCGACAGTAGGCAAGGGGCAAACAGGCTAGGGAGGTTACCCTGTAACCACCTCCTCCTCATAAAAACTTCAGATTAACCCTAACCATCTTAGACCATAGATCCAAACACATTTTACTATGTTTTCAAGTCACCAAGTTTCAAGCAACCAAACTCCTTCCCGAGGGTTTAGGATTCCTGCAACATTATGGTTACAATTTGTGTTATATAATAACTATGGAACATTATACAGAGACATTCAATTAAAAACATTAACCTAAGTTCTATATTAATAATAATGTGTAAAAATTTTGATACACATAACATGCAAATATAGATCATTGACTCACTAGATATAAAATTATTGCTAATTACGAAAACTATATTCAATAAAAATCAGGAGTGAGTGTAAATAGTAATGAGTAAAAAAAAAAAAATTGGGGCATGTTACATATAATTAGTGTAGCGATGGAAATTAAATACTTGGTAAAGTATAATAGGCATCAATTTATGATAAGCATAAAAAAACTTCATGTTACAACAACGCAATGATTTTATCAATGACATAATGCAAAATTTTCACTTTTATTAATTTTAGCAATATCTCTATTGTGATGATGAACCATAATAAGTGGTTTGAAATGCATCGACCTTAAAATTTTTATGTGATTTATCCAGAAGAGATTGGAATATTCCTTTTTTACGCTAATCCATGTGGAATTTGAACCAATCCTATCACAAGGAGTCCCTTAATAATGTGTCAATTCACCATCAATCCAAAGTCCCATAGGTAATTTTAACAACATTATAACGTAAAGGTATTTGATTTTACGACATAGTACACATCTCTAATGTTACTTTTTCACACCTCTTTCTTTCATCATATTAGCTTTGGATATGTATTATGAAAATAAGAAATTAAACAAAATTTAAAGGCAATGACTAGGTCCTCTTGATTATCCTTGAATATACATTTACATGGTTTCATTCATATGCATGTATATTGTATTTAGAATAGATATAATACTAGATTTATTAAATAAATTATAAATACAAAATATTCGTTTACTTAACTCTCACATTTGATGATGTGCTCATTACCGTAATTTAGTGGAAAAGGAAAATCCCCAACTATGGTTTCTTTCTTAGAATCTCTACTAACTATGTTTGATTTGATTATATTTCCTCTTCATTCCAAGGAAATAAAGTTACTTAATCATTTGATGGTTCCATGTCATTAAATCCCCAAATTCGATTGAGAGTTTCTTTGGGATTAAAAATCTATAATTCAATGGGATTGACATAAAAAAATATCTATTAATATTGAAAAGAAAGAGCATTAGTGTATCCCCCTGGATGAGGTGTTAGGGAAGGTTATATATATTATATTGGACACACGACAATCTTGGGTTGAGCCTTAGTGCATGGGTATAGACACATGCAGGAGTACTATTGGCCGGATAAATCATTCTTGCAGACAAGACCGATCTCCCTAGTGTCAGAAGACAATATAGCAACAAACGAACAACTAAGTTTGTCTTTCTCTAAATATATTCGTTTTACAAATAAATGCTATGAAGGTGTCGATCCTACCTTAGATCCAAATGCTTATTTGTGGTCGTAGTGCTTCCGTCGCAACAATAATTCTTCCGTTGCAACAAGAGTTCTTTTGTCGACCTGCAATCACAAACAAGAAAATATTAAATAGCACCTATATAACAAATAATCATAAAACATACCTATCATAGTGATCAAGGAATCTATGAAATAAATGATCAAACGACAGCTTATTGAAATAAACAATCGAACAACAATTTATTGAGAAAAACAAAACTTGATTGTATTAATCTTAAAATATACAGAAGAACCTTACAACCTTAGTCTTGATGTTTTAAAGGCCTTCCTGGGGTCCGAAGCAGGAGTCTCCTCTACTTTGATAATCCTTGCACTCTTCCAACCAAGACAAATAGAGGTATGTAATCTCTCCTCACAAAAGTCTTAGTTAACTGAGTCTAAATCTTAACAGCACTTAACCTCAAATATTCTAAAGCTTCAACTCCTCAATCCTCCAATAGTTAACCCTTTGAGGCTGCCCTATGCCTCCTTTTATAGAGCAGATGAGGAGGTTAGGGTTCCACCTTTGAAGGGATAGAATCCTCCTTCAAAGGGATAGACTCCTCACATCAAGGGATTAGTTCCTTAAGGTGAGGGATACATGCACCTTATCAAAGCGTACTCATCCCCAAAAATTCTCATCTAGAACCTTCTAGAATTGACCAAAATTCAACTTTTTAACTTTACTTTCTCGCCTTTTCTAATTTTATAGGAGTCCGCACCTATAACACATAGAAAGTGAGTTCAGTTACCCAGGAGAGTTGAACATTAGGTGCGGTACCGTAGGCAAGATATAGAGAAAGTGCGACACCAAAGTTTAGGAGATTTTTAGGAATGTTTCTCTGATTTTCAAGGCTTGACATGAGGATTAAAGGTTGTAAGACTTGCAGAGGAGGTATGTATGAGTGTTAATGAGCTCATACAGTTAGCAGAATGTCAAGGACAGTTTTTAGTGTAACAGATTGCCCCCTAAAGTGCGAAGTCTGAAATAGATGAAGATGAAGTCTGTCATATATGAAGAGTGAAGTACTTTATCATTTCAAGGATCCTCCTGTGGACACCCCAGTCGGAACCTGTAAAAAAATTCAATGCAAATATATATATATATATATATCATCGCTGAGGTAGGCATTCCCATACTCAGATAAAAACTAACTAGAAACTTAATTCAAACTGTTCTGATACAGGAATGATTTTGAGTACATCAACAGTATAGACATGTGTAGACACAGTATGGATGCAGCCATCTGTTTGTAAATAGTCTACTGTAAGATAAAAAAATTCCTTGCAGCCTGGATGGTAGAAACTAGATCCAGGGTCTTGATTTCCGCATCTCGAACTAGTACGATTCTATCCATGCGATTAAATGTGTCGAAGTCGAACATGGTAGAAACCACTTGATTACCAGTCAATGATGTAAACTGTTAACAAGTGTGAGAGTAACCACCAGTAATGTCAATGGCTCTCAAAGTACCCAGTATAACCCATGAAATGTGAATGAATGAGCTGAAGTCGAACATGTCACAGAATCATTCGATCGAAGGTCAATGATGCAACCTGTCATCGAAGGTGAGAAACCTGCCATTAAGGCATGCAGATTTCAAGGTACTGACGATTTCTAGATCAACTCCCTAGATAATGAGTTGTCGTCGATAGAAAGTGATCCGTCGTAGGCAAGCCCATAACACGAAATCATAGATCAAGTTTTTAAAATATATTGGCAAGGATTGACTCAGGGATGGTCAATAATGGATGACAGATATTTTGCAGATGAATGGTTTATTTGAACTGTCCTCTTGAACACATAACGACACTGCAGATGGCTTGGTAGCAATTGTCCCAAAGCTAATACCTATAAACCGGCTGAAGACTTTCAATATGGTTTGATTAACTGTTAGGCAAATGATTTCCCAACCCAGGTGGAAAAAAGTGTCATGTTCAAGAGTGGTTAACTGGATTTTTGAAAAATCAAAATACAACAAACAAGTCCATTTTTCTCTCTTTTCCCCCACCATTTCTGGCAAGTACCTCTTTATTTTTTACAAGCTTGAGGAGGATAACATTTGCTTGTTTATAAGCTCATCCTTCGGATGAGTCCAACTTAGTTTAAGATTCGAACCCTAAGAAGGAGTGGTTCGTTCCTGTTGAAAATTGAACAAGTCCTTTACTGTTAAATTTTAACGAGTCCAGTATAGGAGAAACTCGGTGTTTTTCAATTTTACGGAGTCAGAAGAAAAAACTTAAGAAAACTCCATGGGTGTACTTTTTCATAAATTTAGTCTCTCAGGCTCGAAAAAGGATAAAATAATGCGGGAGAAAACTCTATTGACCATAATTAGTCAACGTATACCTTTTTCATAAATAGTCCATTTCAGTCCGTAAAAGGGGTAAACTTATACTGAAAGGACGATCATTCATTTACTTTAACGAGTTTGAATAATCAAGTGCTCGACAATCTTTTCATGTTTAGAGAGTCTGAAAAGGGCTTAAAAGAGGACTCTAAGGTTTCGCTTTTTCGTAAATTTCAAGATTCCGAAAAAGTGATAAAAGTATACTCAGTAGTTTCACTTTTTCTGTAAATTTTAACGAGTTCGAAAAAGGGATAAAAATTTACTCATGTAGCCAACTTTCAATTTAATTTACGAGCAGGAAAAGATGGAAAGAACTCGGCATTTTCATGTGTTTTACGAGAATGAAAGATAGAAAAATAATCTCGTGATTTTCATAAGTTTAACGAGTCTTGAAAATAACCAAAATTGGCTCAATATAGGTTTCATTTTTACAAAATATTGAAACAGAGAAAAACTATGCTTCAGAGTGGTTTCATTTTTTCACAAGCTTGAAATGTAGGAAAACTATGCTTGAGAGTGGTTTCATTTTTACACAAGCTTGAAATAGAGAGAAAACTATGCTTGATGCCCCCTAAGCGTAACTGCTAGAGCACATGCCCCCCCAGCTTCATTTCATTCAACTAAGTACACTGCTGGTAATTAATAGCTGGATGGAATGAAGGTTCATTTATGAGATCATATGAAAGACCCGACCTAAAATTGTAAGAAAATTACGCAAAAACTGAAATAACTAACCTAAATATGACTTAACATTTATGAGATCTAGTCAAAGACTCGACTCAATTAGGGGAGGATTTGTTTCATTTTTTAACGAGCTTGACACGGGAAAAGAAATATGCTCATGGAAATGTGTTTCATTTTTTAAACGAGGTTGACACAGTAACAGGAACTATCCTCACCTACATGTTTCATTTTTTAACGAGGTTGACACCGTAAAAGAAACTATCCTCGTATCTACTTTCTAAAATCTACCTATATAACCTACTGATTCATTTTTTAATGAGGTTGACACAGGAAAAGAACCATCCTCATACATGATTCATTTGTTAACGAGGTTGACTCAGTAACAGGAACTATCCTCTGACCAACCGATTCATTTTTTAACGAGGTTGACACAGGAAAAGAACTGTCCTCATATTTGATTCATTTTTTAATGAGGTTGACTCAGTAACAGGAACTATCCTCATAAAGTAATTATTTCTAATCTATTAATCTACTCTCTACAATCTACCTACTGATTCATTTTTTAATGAGGTTGACACAGGAAAAGAATTGTCCTCATCACCAACTGATTCATTTTTTAACGAGGTTGACACAGTAAAAGGAATTATCCTCAACAGCCACTGATTCATGTTTTAACGAGGTTGACACAGTAAAAGGAACTCTCCTCGAACCTAACTGATTCATTTTTTAACGAGGTTGACATAGTAAAAGGAACCATCCTCACACTTACTGATTCATTTTTTAACGAGGTTGACACAGTAAAAGGAACTCTCCTCACAAACTTGATCATGGCCTCCAACTGGAAGAAACACATGTCAAGGGACTCAAAAGGGATAAGAACATCGTGTTCAAATAATCCCATAGAGTTTTCCATGTCAATTACTGGATCTAAGTCATAGGAAGTCGAGAAAACAGTGAGAGGCTCACTTGCATCGGTAACTGAAAACATGGGACTAGTTGCCACATAATTAACCCATGGTGGGGTAGATACCACTTTTGTATAAGGAACATTCAGGGATGTCGGACTATTAGTTGTCGAATCAAGACTAGGGAACGAAAGCTGGTCTACAGTCACAATATTTCCATTGTGAGGGAAAGACATCACGTGAAAGAGTGTCGACACTACAACTTTAATTTCATAGACATAATCTCGCCCAAGGAGTAAATTGAAATACAAGGGACCTCGAACTACCATAAGATCAATACAAAAAGTTTTACCTTCCAAAGTAATAGAAAACTTAGAAAGGATCCCTAAAGGTTCACTAATGGTTTTGTTAAAAGCTTTCAGATTCTGCGAAATAGGCACAAGATGAGGGGAACCCAAAGCTTTCCAAGCAGTTGAGGACAAAATAATAACAGAAGCACCTTCATCTACCTGTGTGTGGTGTATGTCCCTACCACCAAACTTCACAATTATTTGGAAAGGGATGGAGGAAGGAAGACGAGGTTTTGTCAGTCTACTCCAATCAAACGAAAAGACCTCAGTATTTGGAGGGGGTTCTGTAGAAACAGGTGAAATGCCCCCCGGCGTAGAAGAATCTGATGTAACAAGAAGAACCTGAGAGGTATGAATTTCACTCTCTACAGGAAGAATGGGATCGACCGAATGTGAAATCGAATCGACCACTTGATCAACTAATGGATCATCAACCTGAGTGATATGAGTTTCACTCTCCAATGGTAGAGTGGGATCGACCGTACTTGAAATTAGATCGATCACTCCGTCAGTTGACGGTAGGTTGGGAGAAAGTTGACGGTAACCAGTTGGAAGTTCTTGCTGTGGAACAGTAAGGTTTTCCAACAATTTTGAGGCTTCATCCATGTGAGGGAAAATGTGAGTTTGATGACTCCCTTTGCATAACTTACAAGGAAACCTAACTTTATCCTTTTTCCCAGGAACCTGACTATCACTGGTTGATGGATCAACGGAAAGTTGATGAGATTTTTCTGACCATACTTCCAAGACCTTTGGAATACCGGGACAATTGATAAGGAAGTGGTCACCCTTACAAAGCCTCCAAGGGTATTTGGGTTTACGATGCATGTTGGAGGTTTCCTCAACACAACTAACACTTACAGCCATGGTTGGTTGGTTGACTTCTTTCTTATCTTGCTTCTTCTCCTTCTTCTTCTTCCCTTTCTTCTTTTTCTTAGCCACCTGGTTACTAGCGTCAAAGCTTTTACCAAGCGAAGAGGAAGAAATGGAGGAAGAAATATTAGGCGAAGAAGGTAAAGGGTCAATAGAAGGCTAGTGATGTTGAGATGTTGAACTCTGTTGAAGTGAAGCATCCAGTTGAGGTGGAACAATTGGAGTATTCGGGGCCAACGAAGTTGAAAATAACCATATTGGTAAACCTATTGTAAATCCAGGTAATGAAAAAGTAGCCATATAAGGAGGACCAACATTTCCAAAACAAGGAAAAGTACTAGGATTCTCGTTAAGAGGGATTCCTTGGTTGGTAAATTCCGGAACAATTGCCATCATATTCAACTTCAGTGAATTTTATTAACATTTTAAAACTAAAATTAACAATTCACAATTCACACCTAACAATTAAAATTCACAATTGACACCTATGGTCTCTAAAAGTAAAAACAAACAAATGAACATGCGCTATCAAATCTAGGAGTCAAACCACACACAAATAGTAGATTCCCGCACTAAAAACACTAGTTGGTGATGAAATCAAACATTGTAGAATTTTAATGCAGAAATGGCGGTTGGAACAGATACCCCGACAACCTGCTTAATGAAACAGACTGGTGCAAGTTTCTCCACTATACCATCTCGAGTGAAGATAACCCTCCGGAGAGTCCAAGTGAGTCTAGCCGATGTCTGCTCCAGGTACAGTGGGATCTTCCCTCCACCGTCACCTTAGGAAAGAATCCTAAAGAATATGGCCACTAAGGTCACCAACAGAAACAAATATACCTGGGGGAACATTCTACGATCCGATACACACGCAAGGGCAGAGTAACAAAGCTCAATCCACTTGAAGGCTCCTTGACATAATCCAAGGTATACCGACAAGTGACCCCAGGCTCCTCGACAATGGTCAATCTGAGGTTTACTGTTTTTAGTACATGTATATCTGCTATCGTTCCCAATGAGGAAGGATTGATTACCTCACTGGTTCAGATATGATCTCGTGCTTGACTCCTTTAGGAGGAGCTTCCCAGAGCATACATGCAATAATTGGAATTTTTCCTACCGCAAGATCAACTACTTGTTTGTTTTAGTTGCTTTGGAAAGTTAACTACAACCTATTCCAAAGAACTAATCCTGAGCTAGATTGGTGGAAAGAGCCCTAAAAATGTAAAAATTACTAGATGAATTTTAATTAAGTGTTGTGTTATTTAGGCTGTTATTACTCAAAAAGGTAAATGGATATGAAACCAATGGTGTTATGACCCAAACCAAAATTGAATGCAATCGAATATGATAATGTAATCTTTTCAATTCGATGAATCCTAACTAAAGTAAGGAGAGAGTTTCCATCCACTTCCAATAATGCAAAAAATTGATCACTAAGAGAAAATATAACAAATTCTCTAATGCACTAATTTCATCAAGAAAAACTAATGCAAATCAATTCCAAAACAATTTTTTTATTTTTGTGTTTTTAAAAAAAGCATAAAAACATCTAAATTCAAATCAAATAAAACTGATCTAAATCTAAGATTGATTTTTCAGAATGTAAACTATGCAGTTGTAATCTATGCACAATTCACTTGGAAAGTATGCAAATGTAATCTATGCACATTTTTCATTCATATTCTGAAAATGAGAATTCTAATTATGCAAATGTGATCTATGCAAGATAATTCTCAAACACAAGATGATTCTAATGTAATATAAGAACCAATCAAGTGCAAGTCAAGAAAATCGGGTGAGAGTTCCAAAGATCAAAAAACACTCAAAGGGGGGAAATTTTTTTGCAAAAACAAAAGCAAAAAGATGCAAAATTGTGAAAAGACTGAGACAAACCTCCAAGTAATGACCAAAGGAAATCAAATTAATAATTTCTCAAAAAAGAGACTGAAAACACCCAATTAACTTAACGGAGATTGATGAGATGAAAAATTTGCTGAAAGAAACTCAGAAACAAGAGATTTTTGACAGAAAAATACAGATCTGGGTAGATGCTAAGAATCCTAAATTAAATCTAAACTAAACTGAAAGAAGAAATCTAAGTTTTTCAAGACTTTTAACCAGGTCCGCAGGTCCCAGAAGTAACAGGTGCGGTCCCGCACTGTTTACTTAAGGAAAGTGCGGAGATGCCCGCACTGTGTGTGAAGACAAAGTGCGGTCCCCTGAAAACTTCAAGAAAAACATAAAAGATTTCAAAATTTTCAAAAACAAAGAAAACCTAAGCTACCCAGGCAGATATCCATCAATCAAAAACTAGGAAAAACTTTTCCTCAAATCAAAATAAAAGAGAACCAAAAACAACAAGTTCTTTCCCCAGCGGAGTCGCCAATTTGTTGGCCGGATAAATCGTTCTTGCGGACAAGACCGATCTCCCTAGTGTCAGAAGAAAATCTAGCAACAAACGAACAACTAAGTTTGTCTTTCTCTAAATATATTCGTTTTACAAATAAATGCTATGAAGGTGTCGATCCTACCTTAGATCCAAATGCTTATTTGTGGTCGTAGTGCTTTCGTCGCATCAATAATCCTTCCGTCGCAACAAGAGTTCTTTCGTCGCAAGAAAGTATCGTTTTTCATTGATCTGCAATCACAAACAAGAAAATATCAATAGCACCTGTATAACAAATAATTATAAAACATACCTATCATAGTGATCAAGGAATCTATGAAATAAACGATCAAACGACAGCTTATTGAAATAAACAATCGAACGACAATTTATTGAGAAAAACAAAACTTGATTGTATTAATCTTAAAATATACAGAAGAACCTTACAACCTTAGCCTTGATATTTTAAAGGCCTTCCCGGGGTCTGAAGCAGGAGTCTCCTCTACTTTGATAAGCCTTGCACTCTTCCAACCAAGACAAATAGAGGTATGTAATCTCTCCTCACAAAAGTCTTAGTTAACTGAGTCTGAATCTTAACAGCACTTAACCTCAAATATTCTAAAGCTTCAACTCCTCAATCCTCCAATAGTTAACCCTTCGAAGCTGCCCTATGCCTCCTTTTATAGAGCAGATGAGGAGGTTAGGGTTCCACCTTTGAAGGGATAGAGTCCTCCTTCAAAGGGATAGACTCCTCCCATCAAGGGATTAGTTCCTTAAGGTGAGGGATACATGCACCTTATCAAAGCATACTCATCCCCAAAAATTCTCATCTAGAACCTTCTAGAATTGACCAAGATTCAACTTTTTAACTTTACTTTCTCGCCTTTTCGAATTTTATAGGAGTCCGCACCTATAACACATAGAAATTGCGTTCAGGTACACAGGAGAGCTGAACATTAGGTGTGGGATCGCAGGCAAGATATAGAGAAAGTGCGACACCAAAGTTTAGGAGATTTTTAGGAATTTTTCTCTGATTTTCAAGGCTTGACATGAGGAGTAAAGGTTGTAAGACTTGCAGAGGAGGTATGTATGAGTGTTAATGAGCTCATACAGTTAGCATAATGTCAAGGTGACATTTTTTAGTGTAACAAGTACCCACATTTATCAAAGAAAGATCATGACTAGGTGTGTAGGAGATGGGGTTGGTTTGTGTGAGTTGATGTGGAGGAGGCAACTTTGTAATGGAAATTTGGCCACCATAGACAATAATGGCACTCAATTATGGTTGGTTATGAATTAATTCGGTTGTATTGGAAGTAATTAAGGTTATGTTGGTTCATTATACCTCTATATCTTATATATACAATAAATCAAATGGTCAACTAGTGGGGTAGTCAATTGTGTAGTTGATAAGTTGGTTGAGTAACCAATTGATGAATAATTAGTCGAGTCATCAACTAGTGAGACCATTAAATAAGTAGCTAGAGGAATTCACTCGATGTTTGGGTCGACTTAGTAATCGATTATTCAGTGATAAACAAGTTGACTAAAATATTCAACTAGTTGACGAAACAATATAGATTGCATGAAAATGTTTGGAACTATAAACACTCAGTTGTCGACTGAATTTTCAATAATTCATGAAATTTTGTTAGATTGGAAACTATTAAAAGATAATATTATGTGTAAAGTATAATATATGAAATATTGAATGATGAAGAACATGACTGTTATTTGAATCATGTATTATGGTGTTCTAATGGTGTCTTTAAGTCCTATAATGGTGTCTTTAGACACCACCTGTTATCTTTTAACCTTTATTGATGGTTTCTCAAGGTTTACATGAGTTTATTTATTTAAAATAAGGGTTATGTCTTTTAAATATCCAATGAATTTAGAGCATTGGTTGAAAAAAAATGTGTTTGACCCATTAAATGCCTGAGACCAGATAATGGAGTACAATATGTGAATCCATAGTTTGAAGGATACCTTATTGAGTCAGGTCTCTCTTAACAAAGGTATTTTTGTCACAATCCTCAATAAAAATGGTGTGGTAAAATGTAGGAATCAAACCATATTTGAAATGGCTCAATGTATCTTATAGGCCAAAAATTTACTGACTAAGTTTTGGGTTGGGGTTGTTTACTGTGCCAGCTATATCTTGAATCTTGTTTTGACTATTATGACTCCAATAAAGAGATGGTGTGGTAATAATCCCTTATTTGACCGCCTTGGATTTTTTGGATATATTTCCTGGGTGCACAGTTTAAAATCCAATTTATGAATTAGCAGGGTAAGGTAATGGTCAATAAGGTGAATCTTCCATGTAGTCATGCTTGCATCAATATGGGATACTCAAAATAATTGGAATTATTTTTACTATTTTATCCTATAAAACAACAAATCATTATTAGTAAAAACATAGTTTTTGATGATAGGTCTTCTAACTTTAAGTTATTGAATTCATCCTTTGAACTATCGCATTGTGATCCCTTTGATATTTTTGATGACAATATATCACTTTTTCCATTTTTCAATATTTCAACCACTTAGTTCATTGTTTCTCTTTATTAAAAACACCCTTGATAATCTTTGACTGAAACCATAACCTACCCTTTTCAAATTTGTAAATTAGATATTAGTTCATTAATTCCTTTTCTCCATGGTGGTCTACTAAAACAATTGAATCCATTGTAACAAATGTTGTTGATGTTTCCTTAGGTCGACAAAATCATAATTAGAAGAAGGATAACAATATTCCGTTGATGGATTGTATTCAAGAAACTTATGATCCATATTCCCATGACGATCACAAGGACAACCTGAATGGGAACATGCTATGAAAACTGAAATAGATTCCCATTTGAAGAATCAAATTTTGGACTTAATTCCTTAATCATAAGGGAAGAACATTGTGAAGTGGTTATGGGTATATAATACCAAATTCACTTGTGAAGGTGTTATTGAGGATTACAAGGATAATTTGGTCACAAAAGGAGTTTCACAACAAGAATTCATATACTAACCAAAACCTTTTACCCTATTGCAAAGATGAATTATGTTATATTGTTCATTTATCTTGCTGCTATACTTGGATGGAAAATTCATTAAATGGATGTTAAGATAACCTTTCTTCATTTAAACTTATCTGAAGAAATATACATGTAGCAACCCCCTAGTTTTTTAATAGATTCCATTTTCCTTTGTCGATTGCAGAAGTCATTTCTTGGTTTGAAGCAGTCCCCTAAGCTTGGTAAGGTAATCTTGATTGATTATTTCTTAATCTTGGGTTTCAAACATTGTGAATTTGATTATAGTAATGATTTATTACACAATAATTGTGATACTTTTATTGTTGTTGTATATGTTGATGGTTTGATTGTAATTGGCACCAACACTAATGAAATTCTTAGAATGAAGTGTTGACTTGTTGATACCTTTGAAATGAAAAATCTCAGTCTTTTGCATTTATTTCTTGATATTCAAGTTCTACCATTACATAATGATATATTTATCTCTCAATCTAAATAACAATAATGGATATATTGAAATGATTTAAGATGGATGATTTTAAGCCATGTGTTACACACGTTTAATTAGGTATCATGTTGAATGAAGAGTTTGTTGGCAATATGATGCAGAGTGTTGTCCTTGATGGCAACCCACTGAATAAAGATGAAGACATTTGACTGTTGACATGTGTTGTCCTTGATGGCCAACCACCTGATGAAGTTATTCTTGACCTGATGAACTTGGTAAATGATGTAAATCTGATGTGATATGATGTTTGTTAGCAATATGGTGCTGAATGTTGTCCTTGAATTGCAACCCACTTGATGAAGATGATGACAACTTAATTGATGAAGTTGTGCTTGATAGAATATGTTCTTGATGAAGAAAATATGATGTATATACAGTGTGTACATAAGGCAATGAAGAAAGGAATTCAGTATGTGCTCAAAGTATGATGAAAAGAGTATGTCTCAAGGCATATGCAGATATGTCTAGGGGAAGTCGCGTATGCACGCGGGAAAGAACGTGATAAGTCGCGTATGGGCAAAAGCGCTCAAAAAGTGCAAAACCAGGGGTAACCAACATGGTATTGACCCATTGTATTGGGTAATGATTCATCTAAATGACCCCGTCCAGGAATACCATTGGAAGTAATGTATTTTTGGGCTCATGGTATTGTTTTGGCTCATGGTATTGAAAAAGGGTAAACCTATATAAGGAGAAGAAATTCATTGTGCAAATGATGAGGGTTGGTGCAAGAGGTCTGAGCTTGAATGAATACTTCTCTGTGAAGTATATCTGCATGGATAGGGTAATGGTTTGATGATTTATCTGAATCTATGATGCACCAATGATGAAGAAGGGGATCTAGATCTGAAATGTACTTGTATTTGATAGATTTGTTTATGAAATGATTAGATCAGTGATGAGGCGAATATCTGTCTGAAGTGAAGGGTTAAATTTGTATGAAGTATCTGTTCTGAAGAAATGCAATAACCTAAAATCTCTGAAGAACCATACGCAAGTTCGCTGTAGAGGAAGCGCGTATATGCGACCATTTTGAAAAGAGGTGAAACGACGTATGCGCAATAAAATTAAATGCTTAATTTATCTTGAGTATCTGTTTAGTTCTTTGTGGACATAAAAAAACGCGTCATATCTGTACGACATCAATAAAGCAATGGCGTGTGCAAACTAGGGTTTCTTTGAAACATGGGTATAATGTGAAGCATCGATGCATTACTGCCTGTGTTATGAATTGATAAGTATCTGTTGGTGATGTATGTTTGAGCTTAAAAAGTATAGAAAGGGATCGATCCCGAAAATATGATGAAAGCGTGCTTTGCAAGTTGTGTTCTATTGAAGTTGTTGGATCCGATTAATGTTGATGAAATGTGGTCGAGGTGGTCTTTGAGGTTGTAGCCTTGATCGAGGGGTTATGGCTCCCTTCAGTGAAATTTGGTAAATGAGAGGTAGAGGTCGTAGCTCCCTTCCAGGAGAGGCTGGTAAACGAGTCAGGGGGTTGGAGCTCCCTTCCAGGAGAGGCTGGTAAACAAGCACAGGTGGGTGCCTGCGTGCTGGTAGAGTCTGCACCAGCACATATGTTGTAAGATGTTTCTCTATAATAAAATATTGAAGGCTGAGCAACTGCAGCGGTGGTTTTCTCCCGACTTGGGTTTCCACCTAAAAATCCTGGTGTTCATGTGTGATGGTTTATTCTGGTGTTACTGCTCATGTTTACTGATAACTTAACATCTGATGAATGATTATTGCAAAGAACTAAGTTAATATATATCTGCATATTTATATCTCTGATAATACGCGGGTTGTATGAAGGATATCCGCGTGTATACGCGAGTTGACTAAAGGAAAGTAGCGTATGGGTTTTAGAAGAGTGAAAAAGTAAAAAGTTTTGAATATGCTGTAAATACTGATTCACCCCCCCCCACTCAGTATTTTTCCCAACAATTGGTATCAGAGAAGGTACTTCTGTAGAAGCTTGATCGCTTGAAGGAGATCCGTCGCAATGGGAAGTCAAGAAGGATTGATGTCTATAAAGCCACCTCTATTCAATGAACGCAATCTGATATTCTGGAAGGTACGAACAAAATCATATCTGTAAAGTCTTGGTGCAGATGTATGGGCAATCGTGGAAGAAGGTTATCAATACCCGGCAAGTATTCCTTCTGATGCAGCTGAAAGAAAGAAGTATGAAATCAATGCCAAAGCAATGAATGTCTTATTGGGAAGCATGTCTGAATCAGAATTTACTAAAGTGATGCAGCTACATTCAGCAAAAGAAATATGGGACAAAATCATTCTAAGCTATGAAGGAGACACAAAGGTAAAAAGTGCAAAACTCCAAACTCTTAGAATTGAATATGAAAATTTGAAGATGCATAGTGATGAGAGTGTTGCCAGTTTCTTTCTTCGTCTGGATGATATTGTAAATCGAATGAGAAATTTAGGTGAAACCATAACTGATACTACTCTGGTGGAAAAGGTCTTAAGATCCTTGACTTCAAAATTTGACTCTAAAGTTTCAGCTATTGAAGAAAGGCAAGATCTGCAATCGCTTACTATTGTTCAATTACATGGTACTCTGACTACTTTTGAAATGAGACAAGGAGGTCCTTCTCAAATAAGAGAAGTTGCTTTTAAGGCATCTACAAAAGGAAAGGAAAAGGAAGTTGTCAAAGAATCCAGCTATATATCCGATGAAGAAGAAGCGAATTTCGTGAGAAAGCTCCAACTAGGTACTGGAAGATTCAAAGGTAAGCTTCCCTTTAAATGTTTTGAGTGTGGAAAAGTTGGTCACTGTGCTGCTAAATGTCCTTATAGAGAAAAACATGGTAAAGGGAAACAATTTGAAAAGAGAAAGAGTTATTATGCAAAAGAAGATGATGATTAAGTGTCCAGTGAAGATGAAGAAGATTCTGACCATGATCTGAAAGTGCTCATGGAAAAGAAGCAAAAGAAGAAGCCTACTCGAAACAAGGAGATCTCTCAGAAAACATGGTTAGCAGAAATTGAAGAAGCTGAATCAGATAGTGATTGGGGTCCAGAAGTTTCTGACGAAGCTCTACAAGCACTCATGGCAAAGAAGAAAAGGGAGAAGGCTACTTGTAAAACTCTTCTTTGTGTAAACAATAGTGAAGATAGTAAAAGTAAAGCTGTGGATCTAGAAGAAGCTATCAAAATCAAAGTTGAAGAACAACAAAAGGAAATTTATAAGAAAGATTCTATTTACAAAGAGATGATCTCTCAAATGAAAGATCAAATAGAAAGGTTGAATGGACAGGTGGACAAGTATCAAAGGTTTCATACTTATGCATCCAATCGAATTAAAGAACTAGAAGCAGAAATCAACGATCAAAATGAAGATCTCGAAAAATCAAGCAAGAAGAATGAAGGACTTGAAGCTGCAATCATCTCTCTGCAAGCAGATCTTGAAGCATCAAGTAAGAAAAATGAGGAACCTCTACAATCATTTGAAAAGGAAGGCCTTGAAGCAAAAATCATCTCTCTCAAAGAAGATCTGGAAAAATCAAATAAGAAGAATGAAGAGCTGCAACAAACATGTGAAGAAAACGAAAATTGGTTGAAAGAAGAGATTCTAAATCTGAAGGATCAAGTAGAAGATGGAAGAAGGAAAGAAGAAAGCTTGATGAAGCAATTTCAAGCCTTGGAGGTTGAGGTAAACATTCTCAAAGGTAAATTAGAAGAAAAGGTTAAAATTTTGAGGTTTCAAGATAGTACTAACATTTTGGGCAATATTCTGAGTAATCAAAGCTCTCCTGCTATCAAACTTGGTCTTGGTTTCCATGAAACTGTTAAAGGAGAATCTAGCTCACAAGGAAGTGCTAAAAATTCAGAGGATGTCAATGCAAAACCTGAAGTGTTGAAAGAAACAAAAGGTCAACCAACAATGATGAAATCTCAAAGGAAATCAGTCAATAAAGTTGAATGCTTTAAATGTCATAATTATGGGCATGTTGCAGCAAATTGTAGGAGAAGATCATTTCAGCCTCAATCAAACAGTTCCTACATAGAAAGGTACTCTGGTTTCTTCAAGGGATATTGTTTTTCATGTAACAAGTATGGACATAAAGCAGCTGATTGTAAAAGGAGGAAGATTAGAAATACTCATTATGATTCTTATGCCTATTTCTCTGGTCACATGAGATGTTATTCTTGTAACAAGTATGGACATGTAGAAAAAGAATGCAGGTTGAATAGATATGAGAAATTGGATAACTTCCAGCACACAAATAGAAAGTTCAAACAAATCTGGAAAAATATGGAAGACCGATCAGAAACGTAGGGAATTTTGACCCTACTGCAGTCATCCGCTTCTGAAGCTTACTTCTCTGATTGACTGCAGGAATGATGTGGGATACATTATGAGATTTAGTAATGTATCGTCATAGGGGGAGCAATGTATGATGTCTCTCATGATTGTTTTGATTATTCTGGTTATATGTATTTCTGACAAAGCATCTGATATGAAGAAGACAGGTACAGGAAGTACAAGTTCAGGAGGAGATGAAGGAATGTGAAAAATTTCTATGCTTCACTTTCCATACGCGGGTTCTATTAACAAAAGTCGCGTATACATGTGAGTTCCAGCAAACACAGTCGCGTATGCATTGATGATAAGAGAATTTATATGATAGCTGAAGATCTGGAGCAGAGGTTCAGGGGAAGCATCAGTTTGACTATTAATAATTGTGTTATTGACTCAATTTCAGCTTAGTTTCTCAGTTCTAAATAATGAGGAAACGATACATGGTGTCTTGTGTTGAAGATTGTGGATGAGTCCTGTTTGCTTGTTGATGAAGAGTATTCATTGTTGAGATGAAAGTCCTATAATTCGGAGATAAGGGCAGCCCATGCAGAGATTATTGCTGACGACTTGCTGATGAACGTTTTCAGGTTGCACAAGAAGGAGCACTGGTCCAGGGGGAGTAGCAGGTTGAATACTAATGATTGCATTGTTGGAAATATGACTGCTTATTCTTGGTTATTGTGATACTCATGCTTAAATGATGATGACTTGGTACATGGTTGATTATGATGAGATGTTGATCCCTGTTTACTGAAAGGTATCTTTTGTGATGAGTTGGAAGTCGTTTGATTCAGAAATAAATTATGCAAAGTGTGTTACTATGGTTGAGATCTTTTGCCTACATATGTTACTTCATGTTAAATCTTGAAGATCATGGTGATGTTGGACCACATGGATGATTGCTTGACACTTATGTGAAGATGTTGTTCTGGTATGATAATTTCTCTTGGAAAGAATGTATTGATGCTGCAAGAATCTGAAGGCTTGGTTACTAATGTGCTTATGCTACAACCGATGGATGACTCTTGAAGACACAACTACACTGTTCTATCTATCTGTAGTCCAGGGAAGCATTCAAATATCTCAGAAAGAAGCTGAACACTGGCTTTTTCTCACAGAGGATCAAATCTGGTTAAAATATAGAAGATGGTATTGGATACGCGGGTTTCCTGAAACACAGTCGCGTATATACGCGAGTTCCTTCACAGAAAACCGCGTATGTCTGATTGCTGACATTTTTCTGTTTGGAGTCAGCTCTCTTCAGCACAGCTGCAGTGCTGTTTGGTATATCTGATATTGTTTGGTATCTCTGGTGGTGTTCCAGTTCTCATATTTCTATTTCTAATGTTTTGATAAAGATGCCTTGATGATTTGTTGGTGAAAGTGTTCAGGATGCACAAACTAAGGGGGAGCCTTAGTCATATGGAAAGGATGTTCGGAAGCACATTTTCAGGGGGAGCATTAGCTTTGCTGAGTATAATGCATTGTTGGCATTATGATGGTTCCAAAATATGTTCTCTTTCTTGAGGATTTTCTGGTGTTGGTCATAAATGGTCATATTCTTGATGAAAAGGGCTTGTTGAGACCCATGATGTATATTTGTAATATTCAGTCATGTAAGGACTTGTCAAATTTGTAAACCCACTTGGTTGGGTAGCTGAGTCACTTTATGTAAACCCACTTGGTTGGGTAGCTGAGTTGAATTGTGTAAACCTACTTGGTTGGATACTTGAGTCTCATATGTAAATCCACTTGGTTGGATATGTGTTGTAAGTATGAGTCATTGGTGATAAGAAGTTCGTAGAGTCATGTACTTTATTGAAAAATATGTTTGAAGATTCAGCATGAACTCAGGGGGAGCTTGGTCACTTCTGTACATATCAGATCTGCAGAACGTTTCTTCCACATGAGGAGAAAAGGGGGAGAGTATGTTGGTTTTGATCCGCCTTTTGCCCTTGATGTCAAAGGGGGAGAGTGACATGGTGTTTGAATGAAGAGAAAGAATGGTGTCAAAATGGAGAGAGTGACATGGTGTCTTTGTATTCTTAATGTACTTATCTGTTGTGGTAACCAAACACCATCGTGGTTGCCATCAAGTCCAAAGGGGGAGATTGTTGGCAATATGATGCAGAGTGTTGTCCTTGATGGAAACCCACTGAATAAAGATGAAGACATGTGACTGTTGACATGTGTTGTCCTTGATGGCCAACCACCTGATGAAGTTATTCTTGACCTGATGAACTTGGTAAATGATGTAAATCTGATGTGATATGATGTTTTTTAGCAATATGGTGCTGAATGTTGTCCTTGAATGGCAACCCACTTGATGAAGATGATGGCAACTTAATTGATGAAGTTGTGCTTGATAGAATATGTTCTTGATGAAGAAAATATGATGTATATACAGTGTGTACAGAAGGAAATGAAGAAAGGAATTCAGAATGTGCTCAAATTATGATGAAAAGAGTATGTCTCAAGGCATACGCGGATAGGTCTAGGGGAAGTCGCGTATGCACGCGGGAAAGAACGTGATAAGTCGCGTATGGGAAAAAGCGCTCAAAAAGTGTAAAACCAGGGGTAACCACCATGGTATTGATCCATTGTATTGGGTAATGATTCATCTAAATGACCACGTCCAGGAATACCATCGGAAGTAATGTAGTTTTGGGCTCATGGTATTGTTTTGGCTCATGGTATTGAAAAAGGGTAAACCTATATAAGGAGAAGAAATTCATTGTGCAAATGATGAGGGTTGGTGCAAGAGGTCTAAGCTTGAATGAATACTTCTCTGTGAAGTATATCTGCATGGATAGGGTAATGGTTTGATGATTGATCTGAATCTATGATGCACCAATGATGAAGAAGGGGATCTAGATCTGAAATGTACGTGTATTTGATAGATCTGTTTATGAAATGATTAGATCAGTGATGAGGCGAATATCTGTCTGAAGTGAAGGGTTAAATCTGTATGAAGTATCTGTTCTGAAGAAATGCAATAACCTAAAATCTCTGAATAACCATACGCAAGTTCGCCGCAGAGGAAGCGCGTATATACGCGGCTTCGCTGAAGAGAAAGCGCGTATGCGCAATAAAATTAGCACTGTAATTTATACTGAAGTAAACGCTGGTTGCTGTGGACATAAGCGCGTATATACATGACATCAGTAAAACGAAAGCGCGTATGCAAACTAGGGTTTGCTGAAGCATGGGGTATGAAGCATCTGATCTGTTCTGCTGTGTTGTCTGAATTGATAAGTATCTGTTGGTGATGTATGTTTGAGCTTAAAAGTATGAAAGGGTCCAGTCTGAAAATATGATGAAATGTGGCCTGCAAGTTGTGTTCTATTGAAGTTGTTGGATCCAGTGTGAAAATTGATGAAACGTGGTCCAAGGTGGTGCTGAGGGTTGTAGCCTTCAGTCAGGGGGTTGTGGCTCCCTTCCAGGTGAGGCTGGTAAATGAGAGCAGGGGGTCGTAGCTCCCTTCCAGGAGAGGTTGGTAAACGAGTCAGGGGGTTGGAGCTCCCTTCCAGGAGAGGCTGGTAAACGAGCGCAGGTGGGTGCCTGCATGTTGGTAGAGTCTGCACCAGCACATATGTTGTAATATGTTTTCTCTATAATAAAATATTGAAGGCTGAGCAACTACAGCGGTGGTTTTCTCCCGACTTGGGTTTCCACCTAAAAATCCTGGTGTTCATGTGTGATGCTTTGTGTGATGGTTTATTCTGGTGTTACTTCTCTTGTTCACTAATAACTTAACATCTGATGAATGATTATTGCAAAGAACTAAGTTAATATATATCTGCATATTTAGATCTCTGCTAATACGCGGGTTGTATGAAGGATATCCGCGTGTATACGCGAGTTGACTAAAGGAAAGTAGCGTATGGGTTTTAGAAGAGTGAAAAAAATAAAAAGTTTTGAATATGCTGTAAATATTGATTCACCCCCCCCCCCCCCCCCTTCTCAGTATTTTTCCCAACAGAGTTTCGATCTCCAAAATTCACTGTTACCCTTTATCGATAACTAGTCAGTATAATTATTTATTTAACTCACATTTAAACTAACATTTCCTTTATTATCAATGTGGTTTCATAGTTTATGTAGGATTCAAAAGAAAGTTAAGAAAAATTTAAAAGGAGGATTGCTTGTTACTGTAAGGGTACCTCTCATTTCAGTATGAAGTGTTGTTGAAGTTCAGATTCATTATTCAAGTCCATTGTCGCTGACTGAAAAGGTGATAACAATGAAAAAGTATCAAATTATGGCTATATGTTTGGCTTGAGTGTTGGAACCCTTATTTAATCATGCAATAAACAACATAGACTGTCTTTGTCCACAATGAAAGACAAATATTGTGGAATTGTTAATGAATGGATGGAGGTATTATGAATTCACCAACTCCTAGAAGAGATTTGGTTTCCTGTCAAGGACTCAACTTCTATATATTGTGACAATAGAAGTTTCATTCAAGTTCCTAATAGTCCTAATGCACATAATAATATGAAGCACATATAACTTCACACTCACTACCTATGCCAATTGGTTCAAGAGAAGTTTTTCACTCTTTTTTATTACAAAAAAAATTATCATATTGTTGATATATTTACAAAGATATTGTCTAAATACAAGTTCATTAAGCTACATGATATATTAGGGCTTTAGGGATCCACAATTATAGGGCAGAGTGTCATTTTGACGTAATTTCACCTCCTAAATGTCCAAATTGTTGGGTTGATGGAGGTTGTTGGAACCTAAACTCATGTTGGTTCATCACACCTATAAAGCTTATGGAGAGAATTTGTTTATTGATCAAATGGTGGAATATTCAACTATGTAATTGACTAAATAAGTGATGGGTTTTTAGAGTAACTAATTTGTGGACAATTGGTCAAGCGATTGACTAGAAAAACTATTGACTGAGTGATTAAAGGAATCAACTGGAAGGCCGAGTTTACCTAGTTATTTGATTAGACAATGAGCAATGGGATAACTAGAAATCCAATACACATTAATGCAACTTGAACACATAACACATCCAATACACATTAATGCAACATAAACACATGACACATCGAATACACATGCATGTAAAATCCAAACTGCAAGACTATGTGTATGTTATCGCTAATAGAATTTTTGTTTCAAACAAACAAAATATTTTATTATATGGTCATCTTATAATAATCATGAAAGTTTCTTCCATTCCTTCACACTTCAAGAGAATGTAAAGTATCCCATGGAGTGAAGACATTGGGCATTTCTAACCCATAGTAAGGATCAACAATATTCCAAATACAGTGTATGGATCCTCCATTCAGTGGGTAATGAATGTGGCCCAACACATCCTCAATAATTAATACACTTGTATCCATGCTGCACTAAATGGTTTAATATTATTGGCAACAACCATCTTTAAGGGAATATAATTGACCTTATTATGTCATCATTATGGGGATTACCATGACATCATCCACAATTCCCTTTCCAAAATAGATTTAGTTCCAACATTTAATCAAATGGAATCCCTTCAATAAAATAATATGATCATCAATTTTAGAAGGTGATTGGGTACTATGTTATTATATACGTGGGAATTAAATGTTATGTCAAAAGTACTTTATGAACATAAGATTTCTCATGGAAATTTTTGAAGACTATATTATTATAAGTTGTTAAGAAACCAACTCACAAAATAGAAGAAAAGATAGATCAACGACTTAGAAATCAACCTCTTCAAGGGGAAACCTCCTTTACATTACATTAATGAATAATTCTTGGATTATTAAAATGATAAAAACGTACTTTCTATATATAGGAGTCTAAGTGGTCCCAATATAATCATAGCCTACATAAAACAATAATGTAAGGGCACAACAATAACAATAGTGGGCTTCTATTGGGCACAATGATAACACTATGGGGACTACATGGCAATAAAAATAAAAATAAGGGGGATAAACTAAAAATAACAATAAGTGGATACACTAGTATTATAGGGACCTAACATGCCCCTCTCCTTCAAAAAAGTGGTGTCCTCAATGCTTGAGTAGTTTTGGATTAGTCTACATGAATTCACATCCTCCCATGTGGAATCTTTAGCGGGTAAGTTCTTCCACTTTATGAGATGCTATGAAATTGATCAATTTTGTAGATATCGAGTTCTTGTTTCTATGACTGCTTCAGGTTCCAATACATTTTTTCCTTCCTCGTAAAGTTATGGCAATATTATTTGAACTGGGAGTTTTTCACCTATAACCTTCTTTAAGCATGAAACATGGAAGACTAGGTGCACTCGGGAAGATGCCAAAAGATCCAATTTGTATACCATAGTACCAATATTTTGCAACACCTTGTAAGGACCATAGTACTTTGGCGATAATTTATTATCCTTCTTATGTTGCTTCAGGGACATCTATCTGTATGGTTGTAGTCTTGAAAATATCTAGTCACCCACATCAAAATTGATTTCGATGCAATGTTGATATGCCTGTTATTTCATTCAATTTTGCGCCAAGACTAGGTTATCCTTTAGGAGTTGGAGAAATTGTTGTTGATGCTCGATGTGATCTTCCACTGCTTGAACCTTAGAATTCTCTCTTAAAAATAATGTGATGGACGATGGATGATATCCATAGACTGCCATAAATGGGGTCATTTTTCTTGCAGTGTGAAAAGGAATTCTTATACCACCATTCAACTAGAGGTAACCACTTGACCATTGTGTTTGTTTATCTGATATAAAGAAACAAATATATCCTTCCAAACATTTGTTCACTATCTCAGGTTTCCCATCAGATTGAGGATGATAAGATGAACTATGAGCTAGTTGAGTACCCAGACAAGAAAATAATTATGTCCAAAAATTTCCAGTAAAAATGGAATTTATATCGCTTACAATAATATTTTGGTTTCCATGTAGCCTTTGAATTGTTTCCATAAATGTAGTAGAAAATGTATTGGTTTTAAATGGATGAGATAATGCACAAAAGTGTGCATACTTGGTAATCCTATCAACTACCACCATGATGAAACTCTTTCCTTTGGACTTGGGTAAACCTGTTATAAAATCCATTGAAACCTCCTCCCAACATTGACTTGGAATGGATAAAGGTTGTAGCAGACCCAGGGTCTTAAATGTCTCAAATTTATTTTGTTGGCAGACAAAACATTCTTCCCCAAACTTTTAAATATCAAATTTAAGGCCTTCCCAATATTTCTTGAACCTGTGGTAAGTTTTTAAAAATCCCGAGTGTCCTCCTAAGGGAGAGGTCTGGAATTCCAAAAGAATCTTTTGTTTTAGTTGGTAATTCTTACAAATATACAAGCGATCTTTGTTCCATAATGAATCATTTTTCCAGCTAAATGTATCAGATGTACTTGGATCTTGCTGCAAATTTTGAATGAGTGTCCACAATTATTCATCATTCTTTCACTCCACCACTGCTTCGGTTATCCAATCTGGTTGGATAACAGAAATGGAACAAACCAATGCTTCCACATCCTCATCCTTTCTTGAGAGTGCATCTACAATAACATTTAGCTTCCCTTTTTTGTAGATGATTTCATAGTCATAACCCAAAAATTTTGTGACACATTTTTTTTACTCTTTTGAAGATAGTCTTTGTTCCAAAAATTATTTAAGACTATCATGATTTTTTTTTACCTTAAAGTGTCTTCCCATTAGGTAAGGTCACCATTTTTCTAGTACATGTAATATTTCCAACATTTCCATCTCATAAATAGCTTTCTGTAAATAATTTCCTTTGATTGGATGACTTTGAAAATAAATGGGTCTTTCTTCTTGCATTAAAATGACAACAATTCCATTTCCTGAGGCATCACATTCCATAATAAATATTTTGGTGAAGTCTGATGTAGCTTAGCCGGTGCTTGGCACATTGAATCTTTAAGATGTTCAAAGTCCTTAGTTTCTTATGGAGTCCAAGAAAATGCATCTTTCTTCAATAATGTTGTTGGAGGTGTTGTTATTCTCCAATAATCATTAACAAACTTGTGATAATACCCTGGTAACCTAAGAAATACTCTCAGAAGCTTTAGGGTTGTGGGGATTTTCCATTCCTTAATGGATTTAATTTTGTTAAGATCTACCTTAACACCCTCATGAGATACAATATGGACCAAATATTCCACCTCCTGTACTCCAAAGAAAAATTTGGATTTTTTGTATATAATTGTCTACCCTCCAATAGTTTAATCACCTTGTCAACATTTTTAACATGAACCTTCCAAGAGTTGTTGTAGATTAGTATATCATCAAAAAATACTAACACAAATTTTCTAAGGAAGGGTTTGAAAATGAAATTCATCAACCCTTTAAATGTAGAAGCTGTATTAGTAAGACCAAAAGTCATGACCAAAAATTCATAATGACCCTCATGAGCATGGAAAATTTTAGGGGCTAATATTCGCAGTTGGGCTAATTTTACATGATTTTTCCAAAAAAAAAGATTCACCAATTTCCATTTTTTATAAAAATGATTCGCCCAAATTTTATAATATAAAATTATTTTACGTTAAAAATTTCCAACACTATATAGAGAGTATAGATAAAATCATTATAAATTTGAATAATTTTACAAATACATCAATAAACATTTTATAGTTTTCATATTAGGGACTAGTGAGATTCGCCAAATTTTTAAACTTTAAGATAATTTTCCATCCTTAAAATATTCCCTGCTCATGAGTTCTAAATATTATTTTCAGAATTTCTTAAATATTCATTTTAATTTGATGATAACCTGAATGAATATCCAACTTGGTGAAGTAAATTTCTCCATGTAGTTCATCCAATAATTCATCAATGAAATGAATGGGAAATTTACCTTTTATAATGAGCTTGTTGAGCCACCTATAATCTGGACACATGCAACATGATCCATCCTTCTCGTGCACCAATACTACTGGATTAGAGAAATAACTTTGACTAGGTTGAATTATACCAACCTATAGCATTTCTACAATCTTATGTTCAATTTCGCTCTTTTGGGCATAGGGATATCTGTAAGGTCCGATGTTTGGAGGAAAACTTCTTGGAATCAGATGAATAGCATGATCATGATCATGAATAGGTGGGAGCCCTTTGGGAGTCTCAAACACCTTGGAATGATTTTCCAAGACTTTTTGGAGATTTGGAGAAATAGAGGATTTTGATATTTGAACCTGTAGTGAGCACAATTGTGAAATTATGCCTCATTTTTATTTATTCAAAAGCTTTATCATGACATTAGAGCTGATTATCCTTCCTAGTTTCCTTGCGATACCCCATAATTAAACTTCCTTTCCTTCCCAAAAAAAATTCAAGAAAAGTTCTTGAAAATTAAAAGCTATAGTCCCCAAATATTGTAACCATTGGAATCCTAGTACAATATCAACACCACACATTGCAATAGAAAGCATTGGACTATTCAATACATATTCCCCCATGGTTATCTTGATATTATGGTACTTTCTAGTGAAATTTATAGTTTCTCCATTTGAAACCATAACTTGAAATTCTAGTGCTGGATATAGGAAGCAACTCAATTCCTTGGCTATCTTAAAATAAATAAAATTATGTGTAATACATAAATCAATCTTCACTATTAGCCCATGTGGTGTAGAACAGTCGGTGATGGGGTGCACTGTTAAGGCACTCCGTTCTGTAAGGTCACCGGTTCGAAACCCATGGGTGGAATGGAAGGAGAAAAAAACGGGAAGATTAGGATTAGTCTAAACGAGCAAAAAAAAAATCTTCACTATTAACTTTTTTTTCTTCATATATCCTTCTATCTTGAGAGTTTGAGGAGTCGTAATTCCTACCAATGCATTACATGCTATGGTTGGATTCATTTCTTCCTTCTCTACGGTCGGTTCATGGTGTATATCCTCCTCTTTTGATGTTTCTTGTTCACTTTCTTCCTCCTCTTCACAATCTCTGTAAAATAGTTTATTCTCGGTGCATTGATGACCTTTAGTATATTTTCTATCACAACTGTAACAAAGCCATTTTTCTATTTTTTCCTCCAATTTTTTTGATGTCAGCCTTGTAGGTTGTGGATGGATAAGAGAAGCAACATTTACATCTAATTTATAGTTGTGATTAGTAGATCTCCTTATTGCCATAATTTTGCTTTCAACTTTTCTTGCCACCCTGAATGCATTTTCCAATGAATCAAATTCCCAAAGGCGAACCTCATGTTGGATGTTATCCTTTAAAGTCCCTATGAATACATCAATCCTAATTTACTCTGGAATATCATTTACCCTTATATTCAATTTTTGTAAGTCCTCAATGTGATCCATCATTGAACCCTTTTGTTTTAGTTTTATCAATTGGCTAAAGAAGGCGTTGCTCTTTTTATCCTCATAATGTGATATCATTTCCTCCATAAAAATTAACCAAGTGACAAGCAGTTTACTATAATAAATCCATCGATACCATACAAACTGATTTTGTTCTAAATATAAAGTTGCAATGTGTACCTTTTGTGTGTGTTGCACATTATGGAGCTCAAAGTATTGCTCTATTTGTAGTATCAATTTTATCGAATCTTTTCCATAAAACTTACTCATATCGATATTTGGAACATGTTGGGTATTAAATCCAACATTAGAGTCAATGAAATCATGATTAACATTTCTTTTGTTATCATCATGAATTTCATGTACTACCCTTTCTCCATTAGGAATCATTTCTTGTAGCAACTTTGTCAAACCTTCCTTCAAACCTTCCATGTCTGATTTCAGTTTTTCTTCTATACCATCGATCTTAAATTCCATGCCATATATGACATCCTTAAAACCATCCATCTTAGCTTCCATGACTTTATTCAAACCATCCATCTTAGCTTCCATTTCATTTTTGGTTAATTTTTATGAGAGAAAAATTTGTTTCGTTTGGTAGATTGGGCATAACTTTGCCTTGAAGAATCCAAACTAGGTAAAACATGTGGCATTGGAAACAAGATTAAGAGGGATACTAAAGGACCAAAGATAAAATCTTGGGGATCTGAAATTACAGAGATACATCGGTTTCAATATCGATCTCCTAAAAATAAAGAAAAAGGTGTGTATTGTTTTTTTAAATTGCATAAGTCTTATTTGAAGAATCGGTTTGAAGTGATTCCAAGGGAATATTGAAGAATAGATATCTGTATTAGGTTCTAAAATCCCCCCTAAAAATAATTTAGCACCCATTAAGCCCTTATAAGGCTCTACTATGACTCATGAAGAGGAAGAAGTGCAACATGATATATCAAAATTAGAAGAACAAGTGCGACAAATTTTGCAATCAAAAAGAGTAACAAAAAATGAAATGGAAGCTAAGATGGATGGTTTAAAGAAAGGCTTGGAAGCTAAGATGGATGGATTGAAGAAAGGTGTGGAAGCTAAGATGGGTGGTTTGAAGAATGGCATGGGAGCTAAGATGGATGGCGTGGAAGCTAATATGGATGGCATGGAAGCTAAGATCGATGGTATAGAAGGCAACATGTAAGATTTGAAGAAAGACATGGAAGGTGTTATCACACCCCAAATTTTGAAAATATCATGCCTGAAAATTAGTCATAATTATCTTTCAAATTGGTTAGGTTGCAAGATATCATAAAATGATAAATTTTATGGTGTATTTAAGTTTTTAAAACTTTGGATAAGGTATTAGAAATTATTCCAAGTCACATCGAAGGAGTGTGTTCTGAGTAGATACTTTGAAATAATCATAAGTCCAAAATCTGGCCATTTGTCAGAAAACTATCTGAGTCTGCAGCAAATACAACACGAAATTAACCGATTTCGCTACGGAAACACCTAGTAGTTCCGTAGCGAAACTGACACTTGTCAAATGAAACGTGCTACAAAAACTCTGCCAGCCTTTAACAATATTCTCCATAATGATGAGTGGTTAAACTTTGAGAGTTTCAAAGTCATGCTTCTAAATAAATCCCAACTCACTTTTCGATTTCCACTCCCTCATTTTGTCACCTTTCTCTCTACATTCGAATATCATTCCTTAAATAAGTTACCCAAGCTCCTCTCTGTCATTTAATTTTTAACCTTTGCATGTATCATTCAGTTGTCACCTTTTAAAAGTTAACTTTTTGACAAATAGCTTGTTGTCCAAATAAATTTTTACAGTTGTCATATTTTTAAGAGGGTAGTTTGTGGTTATAAAGGGAAATTTCAATGAGCTCTCTCAGGCTAAGGAGGCTAATCCTCAGCCAAAATATTGGCTTGAAATAGTTACATTGAGGTAGTCTGATCATGCAGCCTATCAGGTCCTATTTTGGTGATAACATTTTGGTGCGTTTGTCGGGAGTCTGAAGATATACATCTCCCGAAAATTATGAAGCTAAACTCTTGAAGGTAGTAGGAGCTTAGAATATGTTCGAGGCTGCAGAACTACCTTGGCGACTCCATTGTTGAAGAATTCAAAATTCATAGATTCATGGTGATTCCACTAGAGTTATGAAGAACTCAGATGCTGCCATTCTTATTTCAAGGTATGCATGCATAAATTTTTTAGAATCCATGGTTATTCATGCTCTAACTTCCTTTAAGTGTTAATATTTGATGAATCTCTTTTAAATACTTTCCTTTCAATGCCTTGATGTATCATTACTCAGAATTCATGCACACATGCTCTGACTTCCTTTGAACTTCAAGATATTGAGACTTTCCTGAATGTGTTACTCTTTCATTGAAGTGTATACAAGCCTCAGTTTTATAAGAAGAGCTGTTTTTTATCTTTATCCCTGTCACTGACTGGATAGCCTAATGGTAGATATTCTTCATCTTTCAACCTATAAACCTACAAAATCATAAACCATAGAGTTAGCCATCTATCTACATCTTTAATCAATATCATTAACCCTTGAGAGAGCCCTCTCAAGCTGAGGAGGCTAAGCCTCAGCTAAAATATTGGTTTGAAATAGTTACACTGAGATTTACTTGATGAGTAGCCTATCAAGGTCCCATTTTGGTGATAACAGAAGGTGTGAAGGAAGGTTTGGCAAAGTTGCTACAATAAAATATTCCTAATGGCGAAAAGGTATTAGAGGAAACACATGATGAGAACAAAAGGAATGTTAATCATGATTTCATAGACTCTAATGTTGGATTTAAGACCCACCATATTCAAAATATATATATGAGGAATTTTTATGGAAAGGATCCAATAACATGGATACTACAAATGGAGCAATAATTTGAGCTCCATAATACGCAAAACACACAAAAGGTACGCATGGAAACTTTATATTTAGAGCAAAATAAATTTTTATGGTATCGATGGCTTTGTTCTCATAAACCACTAGTCACTTGGTCGAAGGAAATGATAGCACATTATGAGGATACAAAGAGAAACACCTTCTTTAGCCAATTGATAAATCTCAAACAGAATGGTTCAATGATGGAGCACATTAAGGACTTCCAAAAATTTAATAAAGGGTAAATAATATTCCATAGGTACATAGGATTGATGTATTCATAGGGAATCTAAAAGATAATATCCAACATGAGGTTCGCCTTTGGGAACCTGATACATTGGAGAAGGCATTCAGGCTGGCAAGAAACATTGAAAGAAAAATTATGGCAACAAGGAAGCCTATCACTCACAACTATAAAGATGGAAGTGTTGCTACTCCTATACGTCCACAACCTATAAGGTTTTCACCACAACAATTGGAAGAAAAAAGAGAAAAAGGGCTTTGCTATAGTTGTGATAACAAATACACTAAAGGTCAAAAATGTGCTGAGAAGAAATTATTTTACATAGATTGTGAAGAGGAAGATGAAAAGGAACAAGAAATTTCAAAAGAAGAGGATATACATGAGGAACCAACCCTAGAGGAATAAGAAATGAATCCGAACGTATCTTGTAATGCATTGGTAGGAATCACCACTCTTGAAACTCTCAAGATAGAAGGGAAAATAAAGTTGAAAAATTTAATAGTGCTTCTTGATTCGGGTAGTACCCATAATTTTATTCATGGTAAGGTAGCCAAGGAATTTAATTGCTTCCTATACCCAACACAAGAGTGTCAAGTGATGGTGGAAAATGGAGGAAATATAAATTACTCTGGAAATTTCCATAATATCAAGCTAACCATGGGGGAATATGTATTGAATAGTCCAATTCTTCCCATTCCAATGGATGGTGCTAATGTTGTACTAGGAGTACAATGGTTACAATATTTGGGAATGGTAGCTTTTAACTTTCAAGAAATTTTATTTAATTTTTTTTTCGAAAGGAAAGGAATTTGAATTACAGGGTATCAGAGGGAATCTGGGAAAGATAATAAGCTCTAATGTCATGAAAAATCTTCTAAAGAAAGAACAATGAGGCGTAATTGCACAATTATGCTTACTAGAAGTTCCAACATCAAAATCATTTATTTCTCTAGATATCCAAAAAGTCTTGGACAATCATTCCAAGGTGTTTGAAACTCCCAAAGGACTCCCACTTATTCCTGATCATGATCATGCTATTCATTTGTTTCTAGGAAGTGTTCCTCCAAACATAAGGCCTTACAAATATCCTTATGTCCAAAAGAGTAAAATTGAACATATGATTGCAGAAATGCTAGAGGCTGGTATAATTCAACCTAGTCAAAGTTATTTCTTCACTACAGTAGTATTGGTGCACAAGAAGGATGGATCATGGTGCATGTGCCTGAATTATAGGGAGCCCAATAAGATCACTATTAAAGATAAATTTCTCATTCCTGTGATTGATGAATTATTGGATAAATTACATGGAGGAATTTATTTCACCAAGTTGGATCTCTATTTAGGATATCATCAAATTCGAATGAAGACTGAAGACATTCTAAAAACAACATTTTGAACTGATGAGGGTCATTATGAATTTTTGGTCATGCCTTTTGGCCTTACAAATGCACCTTCTACATTTCAAGGGTTGATGAATTCCATTTTCAAACCCTTCCTTCGAAAATTTGTGTTAGTATTTTTTGATGATATACTAATCTACAACAAGTCTTGGAAGGATCATGTTCAACATGTTGACAAGGTGCTAAAACTATTAGAGGAGAAATAATACTATGCAAAAACCTCCAAATGTTTCTTTGGAGTACAATATGTGGAATATCTGGGTCATATTGTATCTCAGGAGGGTGTTAAGGTAGCACCTAAGAAAATTAAATCGATTAAGGAATGGAAAGTACCCACAAACATAAAGCAGTTGCAAGGATTTCTCGGGCTAACAAGGTATTATCGCAAGTTTGTTAAGAATTATGGGAGAATAGTAGCACCTCTAACAACATTATTGAAGAAATATGCATTTTCATGGACTCCTAAAGAAACTAAGGCTTTTGAACATCTTAAAGAGGAAATGTGGCAAGCATCGGTCTTAACTATGCCAGACTTCACAAAAACCTTTATTGTGGAATGTGATACCTCAGGAAATGGAATTGGTGATGTTTTAATGCAAGAAGGAAGAACCATTTCTTTTGAAAGTCGTCCAATCAAAGGAAATAATTTACAGAAAGCTATTTATGAGAAGGAAATGTTGGCAATACTGCATGCACAAAATAAATGGTGACAGTACCTAATGGGAAGACACTTCAAGGTAAAAAATGATCATGATAGTCTTCAATACTTTTTGGAACAAATACTATATTCAAAAGAGAAGCAAAAATGGGTCACAAAGATGCTGGGTTAAGACTTTGGAATCATCTACAAAAAAGGGAAGCTAAATGTTGTTGCAGATGGACTCTAAAGAAAGGATGAGGATGTTGGCAATACTACATGCACAAAATAAATGGTGACCTTACCTAATGGGAAGACACTTCAAGGTAAAAAATGATCATGATAGTCTTAAATACTTTTTGGAACAAATATTATTTTCTGAAGAGAAGGAAAAATAGATCACAACGATGTTGGGTTATGACTTTGAAATCACCTAAAAAAAAGGGAAGCTAAATGTTGTTTCAAATGCACTCTCAAGAGAGGATGAGGATGTGGAAGCATTGGTTTGTGCCATTTCTATTACCCAACCAGATTAGATAACCAAAGTAATGGAGGAATGGAGGAATAACAAAGAAGTATGGAAACTTATTCAGAAGTTGCAGTAAGATCCTAGTACATCTGATACGTTTAGTTGGAGAAATGATTCCTTATGGTACAAATATCGCTTATATATTTGTAATAATTCCCAAATAAAACAAAATAGCCTCCTATAATTTCACACCTCTCCCTCAGGAGGACACTTATGTTTTTTAAAAACTTACCATAGTGTGAAGAAATAATTTTTTGGGGATGGCCTTAACTCTGATATTCAAAATTTTGTGGCAGAATGTTTGGTTTGACATCAAAATAAATTTGAAACAATTAAGACCCTGGTTCTGCTACAACCTTTATCCATTCCAATTCAATGTTGGGAGGAGGTTTCAATGGATTTTATCACAGGTTTACCTAATTCCAAAAGAAAGAGTATCATCATGGTGGTAGTTGATAGAATTACCAGGTATGCACACTTTTGTGAATTACCTCATCCATTTAAAGAGAGTACAGTTGCTAGTACATTTATGGAAAAAATTCAAAATCTACATGGAAACCAAAACATTATTGTAAGCAATAGAAATCCCATTTTAACTAGAAATGTTTTGACGGAATTATTTTATTATTTGGGTACTCAACTAGCTTATAGTGCATCTTATCATCCTCAATCCGATGGGAAAAATGAGATAGTGAAATTTTTTTTGGAAGGATATCTTCATTGCTTTTTATCTGATAAACAAACATAATGGGTCAATTTCTTACCTTTGGCTGAATGGTGATATAACACTTCCTTCCACACTTCAAAAAAAATGACCCCATTTATGACACTTTATGGATATCATCCGTCGTCCATCACATCATCTTTAACATAAAAGTCTAAGGTTAAAGTAGTGGAAGATCACATCGAGCATCAACAACAAGTTCTCCAACTCTTAAAGGATAACCTAAATTTGGCATAGAATTGAATGAAACAATAATTAGATCAACATTGCAGCGAGAGAATTTTTGATGTAGGAAATTAGGTATTTTTACGGCTACAACCATACAAACAAATCTCCCTCAATCAAGGAAACAATGATAATAAATTAATGCAAAATTACTACAGTCCTTATAAGGTGTTGCAAATGATTGGTACTATGGCATACAAATTGGAGTTTCCTGCATCTTCCCGTGTGCACCGATTTTTCCATGTTTCATGCTTAAAGAAGGTTATAGGTGACAAACTTCTGGTTCAAACAATATTTCCTAAACTTGATGAGGAAGGAAAAATCATATTGGAACCTAAAGCAGTCACAAAAAAAAATAACTCAACAACTATGAAATCGATCAATTTCAAAGTATCTCATCAAGTGGAAGAACTTACCAACTAAAGATTCCACATGGGAGGATGATAATTTTATATAGAAGCATCCAAAACTAATCAAGCATTGAGGACAACACTTTTTTAAAGGAGAGGGGCATGTTAGGTCCCTATATTACTAATGTAGTCCCTTATTGTTGTTAGTGTAGCCCCCTTATTGTTATTTTTTTACCCATGTCATCCCCATATTGTTATTATTATGCCCCATAATAGCCCACTATTGTTATTGTTGTGCTCTTACATTATTATTGTTAGGTTGGCTAGAATTGTATTGTGACCCCATGGACTCCTATATAGAGAAAGGAGGTTTTTTTCATTTATGTAATGTAAAGGAGGTTTCCCCCTCGAAGTGGTCGATTTATAAGTCGTTGATCTCTCTTTTCTTCTATTTTGTGAGCTAGTTTCATAACAATGTAAGCCATTAAATATTTGTTAGTATGTTTTCATGGACTGATTCTTAGAATTAAAATGGGCTGCAAAAGAATTATGTAGGCCCATGTTTCCCTAGAAAAATATTACAAGGCAAGGAGGACAGGAGTTATGAAGATTTGACTACACTAGAAGCAATGATAGTGGGAGGAAACGTAAGTGAGAAAAGAGAAGGTGGAGGAAAGGAGGGAGGATGGATCTCATTTGATTATCCTATTCAACTCTTAATTAGAAAGGTGGAAGAGTAGAGGTGAGAGAAGGGCGCTCAACCACATAAGGGTGATATGAAATAGTATCCATCATGATAACAAGAGGCTAGAGCAGAGGTAGAAAAAGTACGATTTTTGGAGCTGTGTTGTTGAGCTCTAAGCAGAGAAACAAACCAACTAAAGAACCTTAACAAAAATTGGCTAGGCATAAGAATTCAAAAAGAGTAGTGGTTTTCCTTGGGAATAAAGACAAGGGGGGGCCTAGTGACGCTCTAGTGTAGCTGCATTCATTGAAGGTTTCCCTTTGAAGGCACTTGACCTCAAGATTTGGAATATGGAAAGGGGGTGAAAACTACTAGTGATAGTGGTTGTAGCTTGTCTATGGTTGGGTGGAGAGTTAGAGTGCCACCCTCAGTTAGAACATTTCTGAATTTTTTAAGATAAGAGATCTTCTACTTGTTATTCATAGTGAAATATAAGTGCTCTTATGCTTTTCATTCAAAATAAAACATGTTGCATTCCTGGTTAACATGGTGTTATTACTACAAGATGCATGTATGAATTATTATTATTAACATGACTAGCTAATTTATCATGTTAATGTTTGAATGCACTAGAATAGTAGGTAGAAAGATTGATTATGTTATAGCAATTTTCTAGCCTGAGAATTTTTCTTTATTGTAGTATGATAACCACCAGAATCTCAAGCTTGCATAAGTGTTTCTTATGTTGCAGTGTGGTGAATTTGAGGATTTCCTCCTCTTTTATCGTTGTTGAAATGTTATTCTAGATGAAGTTATTATTCACATATTCAACTATCTATGCATTAGTTTTGGGTTATAAATCCCTTGTTAACAAGAGCTTAAACCAAATTAAGCCTTGCATTTAGTGTTGTGGATGTAATTGTTTCATGAGCTTGAATAGCTTGGTTTTATACCCCCATACGTTGCACCAAGTTGAATATTTGTTTTGTATGTTTCACTATCGAATCCCTCATGGTTGGATGATATATTATATATGTCATGTTTGTGCTAGAATGATGTGGAGAAATCCCTACCTAAATGGCGAGTATATTCATAAGGTTCAACTAGATTTGTACTCGGATAGGATGACTACATGCGCTGGCACACACACACATATATTTATGTTAGTGTTGAGGGAACTAAGTGTGTATAACTATGCATAAAATGTTATTACGCATTGGAGAGGTAATTGTAAAATTTTTTGGTCGATTAAAGCATTTGGCTTCTTTGTTAATCTGAAATAATGAAAGCCTTTGAGCACAATATGGTCTGTGGAGGAAAAAAAACTTGTATTGATAATGCCAAACCATTCCTTCGGCATCGTATCGCTCAGGTTCTGAGTGTGGATACACACACACACACACACACACACACACACATAAGTGTTTCAGTGAAGGAACTGAGATTAGGTGTCTTGGATGTATAAGGGGAGTTGGATTCGAGAGTATATATATAAGTCTTTCAATGAAGGCATTGGGATGACGTGCCCTAAAGGTCCCTACCCCATAGGTACAAGAGGAGTTGGGTTAGAGAGTAACAACTATTCCACTAGGGCAGGTGGGGTAAGGTTAGTAGAGGGGGTATCAGAGCATTTGAGCTAAACACTTGGACAATATGGGCCCTATCATCGACAAGTAGCAGTATGTTCCTGAGTAAGGGGAGGGTTTCATAATGTTTTTTAGAAAAAATAATAAAATAAATGTTTAGGTGTTAAAATCTAGTTGGAAATGATTATGGAATGCATGATTGATGTATTTAAATGGTGCCCTAGTTATGTGTATGCTATGTAACTAGGGTGTGAGAGTTCCATTGTATGGTTGGCACATTGCGAGGACCCCAGTGGAGGTTGAATATTTCTATATGATGAAATGGTTATTATGTTTATTATGGGTTTTTTGTCATCTACGGTTTATGCTTTCTCATCATGATCAACTCAAAGGTAGTGTTCTTGTGTGGACCTTGTAGATGCAAGATCTGTAGCTTACTATAGAATGATGTGCTTGATGATTATCTGCTTATGTTGTTTTCTTACTCGTGCAATTGAATGTTAGGTGTAGCATTATGATGGATGGACTATGTGATGATTGAATATAACACACATACCTAAGATGCATTCATAAATATGATAATTTTTTATTATAAGATGGTAGGTGTTCATGCAGAATGTGGTTGGGTAATGGTGACTAAATTTAATTAATGCTGATAAGTTTGGGTAAAATATTGATTCGTTCATACCTATAAAGGCATGATTGTAAACAAGGAAACACACACACACACACACACACATACATGTGCAAATAAATTCTAATTTTTGAACATTATGCTGGGATGTAAAATGCACACATTTAGGTCCTAGATTTTGAGACATGTGACTAACGTTTAAATTGAGATATGTGTGCATGTGAATCCATACATGATCCTATGATTTCTTGTGTCGCATAATATTAATGTTACTATTGAATTTATATATAATAGGTATACTACTATTAGATGGGAACATCCAATGACTCATACATGATATAATGCCTCAAGAGATTATAAGTATGATGTTGTACAACTTCTAGGGATCCAAGTTATTGATAAATACTTGGTTGTAGTTATTTTTTATAGCAAAAAATATCATGGTTAGTTACTAACTAGTTGCATGAGCAGAGTGCTTGTTGACAGGGACAATGTTATAAATTGTGCTAACTTGAATTGCATGCAGGTCCTATAATGCATCTCTGTGAATATGACAATTTTAAGTATGGTAAATGTTAATATAACCTAATATTTTTATAACTACCCCTTTGAAATTGCAGATGCCATGGATTCCATCGACCTTGATAACAAGATCTAATTCTTCTTGTGTTTAAAAAGTTGAGTAGAACAATAATGCAACCTTAGTAGAGAGGATGATATTAAATAATCTTGTTAGTATGGGTCAAATATTAAACTCTAATTTTTCTTTGGCATGATGATGATTATGAATAATGTTAATACACATGCATTGCTAAATTTTGAAAATAAGCTTATGCATGTGGTAACTGGTGCCCTGGTATATGATACATGGTTGATGGTGATCTTAAGTATGTGTGAAAATTGCAGGATTACATACTTGGCCTAGCATGGTAAAGGTGACAACTAGCATATGTGTTGTGAATATATTTTATGAACTAATGTCTAAGTATATGTGGCAACACATAACAAGACTTTGTGGTAGTGAAAGAAAACATGTATCGTGGCATGGTGCAACAAGATATAGAAAAATTCCATCAAGAATGAGGAATAGGGACATCCCTCCAAAGGAATAACCTTCAGGAATATGGATGTTTAACTCAAAGACTTGGAAGATGAGTTAAAGATCTACAGGGAAGAGCTTAGAAGACTCACTAGGAAACAACAAGAACTGGCTGAGTGGAATGATGAGTTTCAAAATTGATTGTGGGAAATGAAATACCAAGTTGAATCCTCCAAAAGAAAGGATGGTAATATCAGGAAGAGGCCTCATCAGACCCGAAAAGGAGAAAATGATAGTCTCTTGTTGGTGTTGTGGAGAAGAGCATCTGAAAAAGGATTTTCCTGATGTTAAGAAAAATAAATAAAATAGCCCCTATGGACCACAGGAAATTGAATTAACAAGGAAGGACACCAAGAAGGAGGATAGGGCATTCCCTCAAACTCCTTTATATAAGTGTGTATTTTTTTTTAAAAGGTCCCTTGTGAACTTTTAGGGAATATAAGACTTCAAGGCTATTGTAAGCCTTGTGAAGAAGTGTTGAACTGATTTTGGTACATGAACATCCATATGTACATAATACCTATGTGAATTTTATGATGGCTTAGAGTGCCATGAATGTTGGACCCATGGAGATTGAGTTGATTTTTGGAAATTTCTTTATTTAATACTTATGTGTTGTGGCTTTAATTTCTAGACTTTGTGGATTGATAGAATTTTGGTTTTAGACTTGTGCATGGTCATTTTGGCTCTTGGTCTTGGTTATCATGCTTATTTTTGGTCTTGTTTATGATTTTTTTTTACTTGTGGTTTTCTTGAATGACTACTATTGTGAATTTCATGACCTTTTGCAACGATTATCTTTTTTCTCCCTCTTGCATTGGCCTTCAATTTTTGAATTTTGAATTGCATACTTGGGGATCTCAGAATAAGGAGGTTTAAAAAAAAAATGGATATCGTTTGATAAGCATGAAGGAAAACATGTCGAGTAAATTTCCAGGAAAAATGGAACGCTATTTGGAAATGGAAATGAATATAATATCAAGTAAAAATGAGAATGATATTAGTGTGAAAAGGTTGCATAATTCATGTTTAACCGCAATCAGGGAGTCATCTAAACCCTAGACTTATATGGCACAAGCTAATGGTTGTTTTGGCCATGGTAAAGTAATGGAAAATCCTAATGGGTTGGTTGAGTCCATGATAATAATGGACATAAATATGTGTAGTCAGGAAAATGGAAAGAAGGGAGTTCTCTTACTATACCTGCACATGTACTTATATATTTCATACATGATTATGTTGATTGATACTTGTATATTTCATACATGATCATGTTGATCGATATATATGTATATACCTATAAAAATTCCATTGCATCTGACAAGGTTGTGAGAGGTCATTTGAATGAAAAGATGATTGTTCAAAAACAAATATTTGGTGATACAGATGAAAAAAAAAGGTTCCCACTATGATGAGGAATTTATTAGGCAGGAAGAAAATTCTTCTAATTTATAATTATGCGAACAGAACTCCCACATTGTGCCCATGTCAAGGTTAGGAACATGGGAAAATACATGAGGTAGAATGGCCTAGTTCGCATGCATGGAGACAAGGTGGTATTTGGATTATTTGTGATATTGTGTAATGTGATATGTTATGTGTGTGTGTGTGTATATATATATATATATACTCATGCATGTGTTGTTCATTGGAATAGGGTAAATCTATATTATGTGTGTTGTCCCATACCATGTGTATAAGTGTGTTTTGTGCAATGCATTTAGGACAAGCAGGTATGGGCCTGTATGGACTTGTGTGTGAATTATGTGTAAAGTGTTATGTGTGGGTCAATGTGGGTCTATGTTTAGGCCACAAATATATGGGATTGCCTATGCCTGTTTAGGTGGAAAGGAACCTATGATTGGTAGGGATTACACCTCTTGTCAACAGGATACCACCTGGATGGTAGTTCCTGTATTCGCAAGGAAGCGAAAGGTCTTATATAAATATCCACCTTGGAGTGGAAGTCAAAGAGAAGAGAAGAGAAGACAAGGCACTTGACCAATCTGGTGTGTTTATTGTTAGCAATCTGTAATTTGTAAGATTCGAAAGAAAAAATGATAGAGGACAACATCAAACCACTTTTGAGTCTAGGACCTAGCCTTCCTAGACTCAAAGAGGTCTCTCTCTTCTTTTATGATTTAACTTGATAAGTGTAAGTGTTTATATTAGGCTAGTTATAGAAATTGTGAGGGTTGTTTGTTTGATTGGTTGTGTGGTTGGACAGATAGAGTTGTGAGACTTAATCCATTGGGCTATGGAGTCATAATTGCTAAATTGTGCATCAAGTTTTCAAGGGAATTCACAGGGAAAGCTAACTATGCAGACTGGATCTTACTGGCAGTGTGAATATGAAATGAGAGAAAGTAGTGAGTTAAGTAATATCTAAAGAGAAATTAATAATTATTTAACTAAACTTCAGAGGAAAACATTAAGATAACAAACACAGACAAAAGTAAGGTGGGCTCTTAGCAAATCTTAATCTAAATTTTCTATTTTGCAATTAGAGGAATTTATGCACAGCATGAAAAGACAAAGGAAAAAACATTAACACAGAGGAAATAACATCACCATTAACATAGCTCAAGAATCCTGTGAACGGTCTCTTATTATTAATGCCCATCTCAAATAGTTACAGTGCTCCAATACAATGATCTTCTATATGTATAATCTAATAAGGTCCAACCCTTGATAATGAAAATTATAGCAGTATTTAACTAAAAATTGAGTCGGTTTCCCTAATCTACTTTGGAAAACTTCATTAATTACAAAAAAAATGAAATTAGACAAGTGTGGCCATGCAAGGCCCAAGCAAATAAATTTATGACAAAACATCACATGTACAATTAATTTTGGTAACTCTTGCAGAATCTAAAATATTCAATGGCTCTTCGTAAGATCAAAGGTAGGCTTGAAGGTGGCATGTGATGATCCCGAAGAGGAAATGAATGATAGCTTTGACATCTGGCCCTGTTTTTCAAAAGATCAGTGTTGGGTAATTAAGTCTGGTGTAGTGCTAGCCACTTTTAATGGATTAGTGACTGTGTCGATGAGTTTGATGCCTTTTCCGTTTTTGTCATTATAGCATACCAAGTTTGCAAAAAAGCCTTTCTCGACTTGATCCTTGGTGTCTTTGTGCTACTTGAGTTATTTTTTTTGTGTTTCACCCTTTTTCAAACAAAACAACATAAAAATGCATAAACCCAGATTTGAAATTTTGTAGATTCTAGTTATGAACTTCATCGCATCCACAATAATATCACACATCACAATATTTACAATTTATGATAATAGAAAAGGAATCGGTGATGCGATGCGAAGGGGGAGGTGAGGTGGCAGGTAAGGTGGGACCAACCACATTGTAGATCGAAAATATTATGTTTTGTTATAAGTAGCGAAAGGTAAACTCTAAAACATGTGAAGTGCGAAGTGCAGGGAGAGAGAAGTGACATGGCAAGTAAGGTGGGACCGACCGCATTGCAAATCACAAATCTTAGGTTTTGTTATAAGCAGCAGAAGGTAAAATCTAAAACACGTGAATTGCGAAGTGTGGGGAGAGAGAACTGACGTGGCAGGTAAGGTGGGGCCGAATGCATCGCAAATCACAAATATTAGGTTTTACCACACATCGCAGACTTTTAGATTTTGGTAAATGTGGTAAAGGCTAAAATCGGTGAAGTACGATTTGTGCCAGTAGAGGATGATGTGGCATGGTGGAGATGCAGCCCACTACATCGGCGGAGTTTATAAATTGGCGAAAGGTTTATGCGGTAAGTGCATGAGGTTTCATATTATATGATATTTATTGCAAGTGGATGGATGTGGGGGGTGGTGTTGTTGTGGTGGGGCCAACCACATCGTAATTTAAACAAAATACATTGCGAGCGCTTCAGACAATAAGTTAAAAAATGTGCGATGCGATATATCATAAATCGGCGATCGCAAGTGTTAAGGTTTTGTTGCGATGCGAAAAGTTACAATCTGTGAAATGCGATGGATGGTAGGGGAGAAGGTGACGTGCCAGGGAGACTGGCCCCATTTTAATCACAATCGAGGAAATTGGAAGGCATAGGTAAAACAATGATATAGCGATGAAAAGGTAAAGTAGAAATATAAAGCGGGAAGGCGGAAAAGGGTGAAGTTTTAATGATTTTAAGGGAAATGAAATGGAAAGGAAGTGTGGTGGGTGAAATTCTCCCACTTCATTGCATATCGCATTTCGCTGACTTTACCATTTACCCTTGCACCCATCCTGAAAAACTTGTGATTTGTAATTGCGATTGAATCTCCGTTGTTGATCGTTGCTTAGATCCAACAGTCCTCACTACTCCCCTGTTGTGGTTTTATTACTTTTTTTCTTTGGTTTCACCTGTTCATTTCTTAGTTGTTCATAGAATAATTGCCCTACGTTCACGACTTGACCTAATTTAGCATTCACGACTCGACCCAAATGTGCATGACTTGACCCAATCATGTTCAAGACTCTGCCCTTGTTGTGTTTCTGCCTTAACTTCTTCTCTGCTACCTTTGCTTCTTCTAATGTTGCATTAGGGGAATTTTGAGGTCTAAAATGGGCCTCCTAAGAAAAATGTACAACAAAAATAAACTTTATAACAACCAATAGGATTCAAGATGATGATGTCAACCATGGGGGATGATTTACCATTTTTTAAATAAAAGGGTAAAAATACTAAAAAATAATAAAATAATAAAACTGCATTTTCAACTCGTATTTTCAACTTATCTCCCACAATTTTTACTAAAATTTCGAGTGGGAGTACTCTTTGGATGAAAAATTTAATTCCTCATCCAAGGAGTACCCATGTTGCATACTTTCAATGAACCCTGCTACATGAAAAATGGGAAATACATAAAAAAACGTCATTGTACAATCACGTTTTTTATGTATTTCTCATTTTTCGTGTAGTAGGACCCATCGAAAGTATGCAACATGGGTAATACTTGGATGAGGAATTAAATTTTTCATCCAATGAGTACTCCTGCTCGAAATTTGAGTAAAAAATTTGGGAGATAAGTTGAAAATATGAGTTGAAAAAGTAGTTTTTTTATTTTTCCCTCGAAAATTTGATGATGTCATCAAATCTTATTTGATTTTTTCCACTATTATTTTATAATTTCCTTAGGAGGCCCATTTTAGACCTCAAAATTCCCCTAATGCTCCTATTTTAACTATAAAATTTGGGTATTAATAGTTGAAGAAGGGGTTTGAAATAAATAAGGTGTAGAACTTTAGAACATGGATGAAATGAGGGTCATAGAGGGTGAATGACATGGAATGAGGGTGGAAATGAAGTTTGATCACCATCACACCTTATCAATAATACTTTATTCCTTCTTTTCTAAAAATAAATGACAGCCATAGAATATCATTTTCAGTCATGACAAAATCTAAGCAATAATCAGTCACTCGGTGATACTGTGAAATACAGGGGTCTAACAGTGGCTCCAGCTGGGGATGGTAGCTCCCTCATGAGGTGACAATAACACCGTAGACTAGTGGCCTGATCCATTGGGCTGAACCCAACCCTGAAACCTGATCTTCTACAACTTTTGTGGCTGAAATCTTCAAGCTGAAGTCATCACTCTCTACAAACTGAAGTTTGGCACACACTTGATCCTGAAACTGAAAACTAGAAAATTTCTCAAAGTACTGAGCTCATTTTCACACCTACCTACCCAATCTAAAATTCTAATAAATTTTCTTCCTTTTGGGGTTCATTTAGACTTGTAGAACCTGACCTCATTTTTTCTTTTGAATTTCTAACCTATCACCTATCCCTTATTTCTCCTATTGGCTCATATTAGGCTGTTGAACCAATGTCATTTTATACCTAGCTACCGATAAGCCAAGATTATATGGTTTGGAAAATCTTCATTTTCTAACCTATCAGTAGAAAATTCAAAATTTTACAATCATGCTTAGATTGTATGCTTGCACAAAATTATTTTCAATAGTAGTGGCACCTTGATTTGCAACACTTTCAGAACTATTTATTTTTTGTTTTGGGCTTTCCTTTTCCTTTTGTGAATACCTTCTTTTCTTCTTCTTTTGTTTCTTTTTATATTTCTTTGGCAAATACTTTCGAATATTTTAAACCTATGTACAACATGAAAAATTTTCAAAGAGGAAGTACATAGTTACCAAGCACACCAAAACTAGTAGCCTTGTATACTTCTCCTCTGCAACGTTTTGACTGATCTCTTTCTTGCCCCCCTCTTTTTTTTATTTTCTTATCAAACTAGGCTTATGGCCTTCACTTCGCGCTTCAACCTTGTCCAATGGATTTTTGAAAATTGTAGGACTATGGTATTTACAATGATGAAAGTTTAATCTGACTTTTTAGCAGAAATAATGTTTTAGAATCTTGCCATTGACGGGACCTCCAAACAGCTCTGTTCCATCCATCTTTCTCAAGAAAATGCATTATCTCCTCTGAAATAATGAATAATGTATGGGAATTTCTAGAAGTTATCAAAATTTCCATGCTTACCTTTATCTTCTCTTCCGGAATCCCATTTCAGCACTTTATCTCCAATATTCAAATCATTTGCCTTTGTTCTTTTGTCAAATATCTTCTTTATATTTTCTTGCACCACCTGAGTTCTGTTGTACGCCTCTTCTCTGGACTGATGTAGCTGAATGATCTGGCTTATTCTTCTTTGTACATCATTTTCTTTAGCCTGCACTTCTTGAATGATTTTCATGGATAGCACTCCTAAGGATGTTGGAAAACTGCATCCATTCCATACACTAACTGGTATGGTGACATGCCAATTGATTTCTTAGTTTTCACTTTGTCAGCCCACAATGCATGCACCAATTTGTCATGCCAGGATTTATTTTTGTCTTACAACAACTTCTTGATGATGTTGAGTAGGCTCTTGTTGGAGGAATCAGCTACTCCATTATCTTGAGGGTAACAAGTTGTTGAATGCCCCACAGAAATGTGATATCTATGGCAAAAATCCACCATCTTCTTGGACAATAAAGAAACACCATTATCTGTAATTATTTTCCGATGACAACCAAATCTGGGCAAGATGTTGGCTTCAAATAATTTGATAATCACTGAGTCAGTAGCATTTTAGGAAGGAATGGCCTCTATCCATTTGGTAAAATAGTCTATAGCATTAAGGATCCATTTATGTTGGGTAGAGGAGGAAGGGTGGATTTCTCCAATGAAGTATAAACCCCATTCCTAGAAAGGAGCTTCAACAGAGATTGGTTGTAAAGGCAGAGGAAACAAATTTATTTTTCCCTCAAAAATTTGGCATTTATGACAGGTAGCTACCATTTTGTGGATATCTGGGAAGAGAGTAGGCCAATAGAAACCACCCCTAAGGATCTTGTTAGCAATGATTTTCCAGTAGAGATGGCCTCCACAATCCCCTTCATGGAATTCTTTCATGAACCTATTTTCATCTTCTTGAAGCAAACATTTAATAAATATGCCCCCAGAATCTTTCCAATACAAAACATTTTTTAGGATGCAGAATTTTACAGATTTCAGTTTCAAGAATCTAGATTTTGTTTTGGAAAAACCAGGAGGAGAATTTAAATAAAATAGGACATATAATATATCTACATACCAGGGAGAATTTATTAATTCTTCCTCAATAGGTGGAGTCACTAGCTCCTCTTGTTCATCCAGTGAATGAATCATGTTAATATCTAGTGCTTGAAAATTTGTTTCGGCCATCAATTTGGCTAATCATTTTCCCTTGATTAGTTTGGTGGGTCTGATCTCTAAATCATACTCTAGGATGAAAAAAATCCACTTGCCTCCTTTTCCATTAGGATCCTATGTTAGGATGTCTTTGAAAACTATATTGGGCACAAATGCAATGATGTGTGAATGCAGAATGTAAACTCTGAAATCCTTCAGTTCTTTGATCAAGGAAAAAACCTGTTTTTCCATGATATTGTACTTCAAAGGTGCATCTCTTAAATATTGGTTGAAAAATGCTATGGGCTGCTCTTGTCCCTCTTTAGTTTTCTACAGCAATACAATAGCAATTGTGTGCACTGATGCAAAGGAGAAAATGATAAAATCCTTGGTCAAATCAGGGCTGATCAGAACCGACGCCTTTGTGAGTTCCTGCTTTACCAGGTCGAAAGACTGTTTAGCCTTCCTGGTCCACTTGACTCCTGAATCTCTTTTTAACATGTTGGTGATATTCCTCAGGAATTCTACAAGGATTGGTATAAACCTCCTCAAAAATTTTATCTTTCCAATGAAAGATTGCAGCTCCTTGATGTTTCTGGGATGACTTATTTGTAGTATTCCCTCAATCCTACTAGGGTCAATATTGATCCCTTCTTCAGATATGATGTGTCCTAGACGATTTCCTTCTTCAAGACCAAATAATGATTTCTTAGGATTCAAAGATAGACCGAACCTTCTACATTTTTCAAAAACTCTTCTCAAATGGGCCAATTGTTCTTCATTAGTTTTTGAATATACTGTAATATCATCAAGATATATCACAATGAAAAGACCAATTTCTTCTAAAAAAAGAAATATCCATTGCTCTTTGAAAAGTGGCACCAACATTTATTAATCCAAAGGGCGTTTTTTGTATACATGAAGGTTCCCCAAGGAGTAGTAAAAGTTGTTTTGTGTTGATCATCTGGATGCACCAGCACTTGATTGTACCCTGAAAAGCCATCTAGCAGAGAGATTATTTTGGAGCCCACTACCTTTTGCAATATGTGGTCCATATTTTGTAAGGGGTAGTTGTCCTTAAGAGATGCCTTGTTTAGATTTATGAAGTCAATGCAAAGCCTGATCTCTCTTGTCTTCTTTCTCATAGGTACAATATTGGAAACCCATTCGAAGTATCTGATTGGGACATTATCTTGGCATCATATATTTTCTTGATATCCTTCTCAACCAAAGGAATTTGGACAGGATTTATCCTATGCATTTTCTATTTGAAAGGCTTCTGGTTCTCCTTGAATGGAATTTTGTGCTGGATAATATCAGTATCATAATATTTTAGGTCTTCATAACTCCAGGAAAACACATCAATAAACTCTTTGAACAAAGCAATGTATTTCTTCTTTATGGATGTTGGTAGTTTATTTGACAACTTTATCACCTTGAGCTCCTGCTCACTACCAAGATTTCACTCCTCGACATTTGCACCTGTAGATTCCATTTTTGGTTTCCTAGCCACATCATTGAAATCAAATAGTTTTTCCAGAGGGACAAGTCCTTTAGGAAAGGTGTTGTCTCTGAATTGCAGCACTTCAACTTCCTCCTTTTCTGGGTCTTCATGCATATATTTCCCATGTAGGTCTTTATTTTTTGAAAAATTAATATCAAAATTATGAGGAGGTTCCTCCCTGCACATTTCCTCACTAGAAAATTTGGCCCAATTTCCGACAGCCACTTCGTCGCCATTCCGACACATAGTCATCGCAAGAGCGACAGTTCAAGGCTAGACAAAATGTGGTTAGCCATTACGTCGCAATTCCGATGCTTTGCCAAAGTGTCACAATACCGACACTTTTTTTGAAGTTTTCAAACAACCATCACTCTTCCGACGTTTTCCAAACCGTCACTCTTCTCATGTTTGTAAACTGTCACAATTCGGATGATATGTGGTCCAACATTTTGAATGTCTCTCTTCCGACGTTTTTAAATCGTCTCTCTTCTAAAGTTTGTAAACTGTCGCAATTCCGACGATATGTGGTCCGATGCTTTGAACTCTTCTGACATTTGTAAATTGTCGCTCTTCCGACGTTTGTAAACTATCGCTATTCCGACACTTATGAAAGTGTCGCAATATCGACGCTTTGTAGAAGCATCGCAATACCGATGCCAGGAATAACTATTGTAATACCGACGAACATTTAAAAATTAAAAAAAAAGGGAACATCGCAAGACCAACGAAAAGGGAAAACGTTCAAGGCATCGGAAGACCGACGCTTATAAGGTGTTGGAAGAGCGACGCTTACAAAGCGTTGGTATACCGACGACGGGTTCAATTTTTTTTTTTAAAATGAAACTTTAAAATAGGACAGTAAATTGAATAGTCACGTAAATTGAGGGTCTATACTGTATTGGAATACTGTAATATGTCTTAGCATGGAATTTAGTAATAATTTTGACTCTTGAGATTGTTTTGATATCAATTAAGTATTTTTTGGATAGCACTTTCATGTAACTGCAGAATATTGGAAGACAAATTACTTGATTAACAAACAAGTAGACAGTCTCATCTATTTGTAACGTGACTTGACCGCCTTAAGAGAGTGCTCTTTATTCTCTATTGAAATAAAGAAAGCATTTTTTTCCTTGGAAGGAAATATTGTAAACACACAAAGGTATATAAATTTTTTAAATTGTATAGATTTTTTGACATTCTTTTGCACATAATGTGCTTTTCCTGGGGAAACACACCTGCACTTTCCTTCATGCCATGGCTGTTAGCCATAGTAAACCAGATTCTTTAAAACTCAAGGTCAGGTCAGCATCTCGATAACAATTGGCTCACTAAGTAAGCATATCACATAGTGGGATTTGAACCCAACTTAAGCAAGGGAGGAAACAACATTCCCTCTCAGCCACTCAAACTACACCTAATTGGTAACAAAAATTGTCACTTAATTTTGGTTAAGCTGTGAATGAGCACAGAGGATAACCAACTTTGGGTGAATACAAAATACCAAACAATTTCGTTTTATTTTCATATTTTAAGAAACCAAAATTGTTGGATCCACTTATGAATCATGATGCTTTGGATTCGTTTCATGGATGAGGGATTTGTCTTGATCTACACAATAGACAAGTACAAAACATATCTCGGGCAAATCCTAGCAGATCAGGATCTAATCTGGGGATCCATCCCTCAAGACCAACAGATCCAGTAACACAACTTTAAGTGCTATTCTGTTGTTGAGGCAAATATACAATGACTATAAATGCCACCATAAATGTAATATGTTCATGCACTTCAACCATGTAGGAGGCAATGGGAAAGAACTAGGGATGATTATACAATCGAATTGGACAAGGTTGATCCAAGTAATAATTAGATACTCAACATTAGGAAGCCATCCTTCCCAAATGAGGCCAGAGAGAATTGGAATCGAAATTAATAGCACCATTGGAGAAATATGTGTTGAGATTCTTGTTTATGAGCTCTCAACCCAATAGTAATTTGCATACGGTTCATGACTCAAACACTAATGCCATAGCCCATGGTCCATCATTCATAGTTCTTTACATTTGATGATATTTACCAATTTGTTGAGTTGACTATCCATTTTCACTTTGCCTCAACCCGTTTCACATTTTTGGCCTCCCTTACTCATATACTCCATGAAAACCCAAGATATTTACCATTAATCCTAACCCATGTTGAGGGAACTGACATTTCAGCTCACTTACTGGAAAGGATTTAAATTCCACACAAGCTAATTATTCTTTGCTCAAACTTAATATTTGGTAAATTTTAATTTCAATAAATGCAAAGCAACTTATCTTAATTTAAGTCTGCAATTTCTCAAGTTGTAGCTGGGCTTAATGTAAGTTGTTCAATATAACTTTGAACATCAATGTAAACTAATGAAAAATGTATACCTTTTTTTAGAAAAAGAGATTCATTCAGAAAATACATCTTAAGCATAGCATTTTGATATTTACTATACCAGATTCCTTCAATGGCTCTACCAAGTAATGAGAAAGTCAATTGTCGTGCAAGTCCCTGGCTTAGATCATACACGTTCAACAAAACCTTGTATCCTTCCTGAGACTCACTGAAATCATATTTTTCCATCAAGCTCTCTGCCCGAATTAGGGGCATGGAGAAAAAAATGAGTTAAAGGAAGAAAAAGGTATGAAAATCAGTCCTTAGGGGTAGAGAAAGCAATCTTTATCTGTGAACTTGAGAGAGGACCAATGTTTGATGAAGAACATGTGGACGAGAGACAAGATAGAGCCTCATGGAAAACTTAAGAAGTTCAATCCAGCATAGAGGATAAATTTCAATCCTAGAGGCATCAACAGGGGCAAATGAGCGTCAAGTTTTTCAGTCTAACTATTTATATGAGTGCTTGTTTGTAGGACTTGAAGAATATGAAGATGAACAAGTACAAAATGCTGTCATAAAGGAGAAAGACAAAAATTTGTCTCTTGAAAACAAATTCAATGAAAATAAAAAGTAATGGACCTCAAATAAACAGGGTAGAGGACCAACCGAAGGAAAGCTCCAAGATTTCACAAGATGGAATAGATGGCAATAAAAAAGGAAACCTCATATCAGGTCCTATAGAGGTCCAAAACAATCTACGAGTTGAAAGGAAATAAATTTCAAATGAAGTACCTTTTTCATGGTAGCATCTCAAATAAATAGGGTTGTGGATCTTGAAACAATAGAGATTCAAGAGAAAGTCATGTATTCCAAGCAAAGGTATGATCTTCATAAAGATTGTAGCTAGGATGATTCAAGAAATAAATCTTCTACAAGGAATCAAGAAATAAAAAGAATGATGGAGGACCAATATGGAGCATTAATGAATATGGTGAAGAGTCCACTCAATGAAAAATCAAGTGGAGAACGAAAGAAGAGACCATGAACAGGTTACAAGCCATACCGGGAAGGAATATTAGAGAGAAAGACAAAGAAAAGGTGACCATTTCATTATTAGGAAAGCATATAACAAGTTTTGAACAAGATGGAGGTATGGTGATCCATATAAAACCTATGTCTCGGCTTGAAGGGCCTTTGAAAAACCATAAGGGAGAATAACATTGACCCAAGTATGAATAAAACTTGGAAAAAGAAAATGGAGTTCTAGGATGGAATCTGGACTATGCAGGTATGGAGCTTGAAGACCAAGAATACCATATTAAGTACTAGATGAGAGTATGAAGGATGTCATCTCAGTTCAAACTATAAGGAAAATAGAGTAATGAAGACTTTCAATATCTCATAAAGTACGACAAAAAAGCTAAAGCAATGATGGCCAAGGAGCAAATTTTAGTTTATCGTTGTTCCATGATCACAATCTTGAAGAGGAATCTACAAGCATTTAAGTAATCAGCTTGAAGGTATGAGATGTTTATCATACATTTTCTTATTCAATATCAATGAGAAACTAATAGCCTATGAGGGGCAAATACTCTTAAGACAATTTTTGTTCAAGGTATTTGACAAATTTTTAATTTGGTAAAAGAATTTGCATTTGTGGGTCTTACAAATTCATGAAAAGAGGCATAGTGAAACTTGAAAGTGGAGGGGTCTTAACATTCCTCAATGTCAAAATTCTGTTATGGCAATGTCAAATGTATAGAGATCTAGCCTAGTACAAGTCTTTTATGAACTATGGATGCATGTACAGAGAGCAATTAAAGAATCATCTCTGATTTGTAATAATGATCTCAGGTTTCAATATGAAGACGAGATAAAGAAAATGAATGACAAGTCTGATATGAAAAGGTGTATAACATAATTGGAAAAGAAACATACAAGAAAACATCAATATGGAAAAAAACCTACTTAAGAACAATAATATACAAGGATGTCAAAGAAATGAAGGCCAAAAAAGGGGACATGGAGCCGAATTCCAAATAATTTTTTGAATTTTCAGAAGTTGCAAGTCAAGAACAGGGTAAAAGACTCATTGATAAGCTTCAAGAAGGATCCAGGAACTATAAGACAAAGCAAGGGAAAAGGAAGTTTCTTGAGGATGTTCTTAGAGACAAGATCATGGGTTCAAATCAAATTAACTAACTCAGAATAGCTGCCCTCTATCCAGATGTGTCAAGGAAGGAGAGGGGATTACACAAGGATTTCCTTTCAAAACAAAAAGCCATTGCTACTGTAACTGTACAGTACCACAATCAACACTTTGCAGCGATTAACCATGTGCTAATCTATAATTCTAAACTTGAACACATATGCATGAAATACTTAGAAAAGTGCAATAATTTTGTCCATCCTTATAGTAAGGCTTTACGTCAACCAAATGGTAAGCCAGCCAGCAAGTCCACTGGCATGAGAGAAATAAAATTTTCTTCCTAGTGGATGGAACTATCATGGTGTTGCCAATCAATTAATGTTTGTAGTTCAGGCAGGTTTTTCACAGGCCTAAGTGTATAGGCATGCATAAGTTGCCCACAATTAAAGAATTTTTTAGCATAATTTCAATTACCTCACTCAAGCCCTGTGCAGCTCCTAATCGCTCAACATTGTTGTTATCTGATTTCAGGGTCTCCAGTAACCAAGGCACCATATCTGGGAAGTTCTCTTCACCCATGCCCCTTATGAGCGACCCAAGAGCTCTAGCTGCAACATCACGTACTTCTGGTATAGGGTCTACAAGAACCTGTGCAACATTTAAATTAATTAGAAATTTCTGAACAAAATATCTCAATAAGACACATACAGGGAAAAAGATTCTGCCAATACCTTCTTCACTTCAGGAAGCATCAAGCTTATATATGGTAGCATATCATTTGGCTATGTTACCAAAGAACACATGCTTCCAACAATCTGGGCTGCTTTCTTTGCACGTATCTGCACTTCTTTCCCTAAGACCGTGGTGGACTATAGGCACCAACAATGCTAGTGATGGAGCATCAATAGTATTGACAAACGTTGTCTGCAATGATGGTAAGAGATAAAGGAATAGAAGATGTTGGTAATAAATAAACAACATCAAATCTCACAAAAAATGGTATAGAAGGCCTGACACAAAACTTTAAAAAATACCTACAGAAGAATGTCAAGGGAATGGTTTGTGTATTCATTGGGATCTGAGATACTCAAGAGTAATGATGAAAATAGTGCAGATATTTTAGGGTTCTTGATTACATTGCCAACCTGTTAGCACCAGTCAAATAACAATTATTTGAATAGAAGAATAAGCAATAAATATTGAACAAAATAGAGATGATTGGAATTGACACTCGGATACAAGGCATGTTACCTGCTGTAAAGCCATCTGAGCAGCGGATTGAACCTTTGGGTGTGTGTTTGTTAAAACCTACAATGTCCATGACAAAGAATTAGATTACTAAACCAAAATAATAATATAATTAGGTAAAACAAAGATTGTGATAGTTTATAACCCTAAGAAATCTCAAAGTTTACTTCAATATTTCTTCATTGATCCAAACCTCAGTCAGTTTAGGAACAATTTTTAGAAGACATTGTGATAGCTGTTGAGGTGCACAGTAAGCCATTGCTCCCAGTAGCTAGACACTTAACTTATGTAACATAACAATGATCAAATAGTGCAGGTAATACAAGTTCCAGCTAGGGATCAAAACCCAAACCCGTAATTTAGGTAGATTAGTGCCTGTGCGTGCACACAAATAATATTATTCTTCTAGACAATAAAATGTGCCATATAGTAGGGTTCCAATAAGGGGGGAAAAGGCGATGAAGCCAAGTGAAGCTTGGCCAGTGTAACACTTGCAACAAGTGATAGCAATGCAGCTTCTGTGGTAAGGTCTGATCAGGCTTATAAGCTCCCTCAGAGGCCACTGTGCATTTTTTTCATCAGATCGAGTTGGTAATGGGTTTTAGTCCCAATAGAAAAAATTACAAGCAGACCCATGAGACAAGATCCTGAAAAAAAATCTAAAACGCCAACCAAAATTCTTGTTGTATTGAAGAATAAGATACATGTTTTTGGAGTTGTGGAGTTGAGAGCAATGCAGAGATCCTCACATTGTCCATGGTGCCAGATCTATGAGCACGGTTCTGGGCACAAATCTCCCACATCCTTCCTCCAAACCTGCAATAGTATGGCTGCATCCTTCCTCAAAACCGGCGACAGTATGGCCGCATCTTCCCTCCTTCCCTGGATAAACCATGCAACCGGAGGGAAATGAAAGAGGGAAATTAAAAATTTTGATATCTGAAATTTTTTGACATTTTGGAATGAAATACGTGTGTGTTTTTTAATGCCACTCAAATTAATTTAAAAATACATATTTTTTAATAATTATAATAATTTTTAAATAATTAAAATAATTTCTAAATAATTAAATGTTTGTTTATTTGATTGTTTAAAAATATTTACAATCAAAAAAATAAAACATATTTTTTTGAGAAGCAATTAAAATTATATGAGTAAATAATGGATTGATTTTTGCATATATTAATCCTTCTACCCTATTAAATCATCATGCTTTATTAAAAGGAGTTTTAAACTTTACACTATTAAATTATGTTGTACTTTAAATATTTGGAGTTATAATCTCTTTTTTTTATATATTTTTTCTTTATAATTTATGTATTATTCTTTCCTTGGATCTTTACCTGTAATTGAATGCAAATAGTAATTCAGATTTGGTAGCTACCATTGTAATTATCAATACTATTTTAATTTTTTATCATGCTTCAAGACTCCAGATTAGGTTAGGAAATTGCGATGACAGACAGGGATCACTTAATAGGGCCATTATATGGATTCTACGCACAGTCCTTAGTAATGCCAATTCCTTTGATTTTTTTCTATGAGGAGCCTAGTTACGCTCCTTAAAATTCAAGGACAAAATTCAAATTGATTCTGCTCCATACACTCCAAAAGAGGGGCATCCCTATTGGTAACAGAGCTACGAGCATATTTGGTAGTTACACTAAAATTCTTGGGATTCAAAGACTGATATGATTCCAAAATTGGCTCGTTTTATAGTTCACATAATGGAAATTATCGCAGCTTGTATGTCAAAGGCTATGTACCCCATGAACGCCCTTGCTACAATTCAGGCTTATACCCGAGCTTTGGAATCTAGAAATCAAAATGTGGTTTAAAATTTAAATTATCCTCCTATAGGTGACTAACCAAACTACATGTCTAATAGGGAAAATTTTGTAATCATTCAATCTTTAAAATACTTGGCATGAGTCGATTTGGGGAATTGAAGCTAGTATGAACCCCCCTCTTCTCAAACCGAAGAAAAAATCATGGAGGATCAAGGGTGATGGTAAGACGAGAAATCTGGACGAGGAAGCCAATGGCACCACTTTGCAACTCTTGAAGTACGATCTGCACTCGCTGTTGGAGCCACTGAACAAAGACATCCCGACCCAAACATGACCGGTCGAGCAAACTCACACGACGCGACACGACGCGCCCAAATGAACGATGCCACAAGAGAGAAAACAAAAAACAGGCCACCCGAATGTGCAGAAGGCACCTGGGTGGTCACAACTTAGAAAAACGGATACGGGCACCCTCGAACGAAATGACCTGACCCGAATGTGCCCAGCCAGGCGACCTCACATGGTGCAACATGGCACGCCTGACCGAACGATGCCACAAGGGAGCAAATGGAAAAAGGGTCACCCGAACATGCATAAGGCACCTGGGCAGTCACAACTTAGCAAAACTGATATGGGCGCCCTTGAATGAAACGGCTCAACCTGAATGCACACGGCGCACCCGACCGAACGATGCCACAAGGGAGAAAATGGCAAACGAGCCGCCCGAACGTGCACAAGGCACCCGGGCAGTCACAACTTAGCAAAACTGATACGGGTGCCCTCGAACGAAATGGCCCGACCAAAACGCGCCCGGTTGTGCGACCTCACACGACGCGCTCGAACGAATTATGCCACAATGGAGAAAATAGAAAACAGGCCACCCAAATGTGCACAAGGTGCCCGCGTGGTCACAACTTAGCAAAACTGATACGGGCGCCCTAGAACGAAATGAATCGACCTGAACGTGCCCGGTCAGGCGACCTCACATGGTGCGACACGACACGCCCGACCGAACGATGCCACAAGGGAAAAAAATGGAAAATAGGCCGCCTAAACGTGCACAAGGCACCCGGGTGGTCCCAACTTAGCAAAAATGATACGGGTGCCCTCGAACGAAACGGCCCGACCCGAACGCGCCCGGTCGAGTTACCTCACATGGCGCAACACGACGCGCCCGAACGAACGATGCCACAAGGGATCAAACAACAAACGGGCCACCCAAACGTGCACAATGCACCCGGGTGGTCACAACTTAGCAAAATTGATACGGGCACCCTCGAACGAATTGTCTCGACCCAAACGCGCTTGGTCAAGCGCCCTCACATGGCGTGCTCGATCGAACGATGCGACAAGGGAGAAAATGGCAAACGGGCCTCATGAATGTGCACAAGCTGGCACCCGGGCAGTGACAGCTTAGAAAATCTGATACGGGCGCCCTCGAATGAAACGGCCTAACTCGAACACGCCCAGTCGGGCGACATCACACGGCGCGACATGACGCGCCCGACCGAACGATGCCACAAGGGAGAAAACGGAAAATGGGCCACCTGAATGTGCACAAGGCACCCGGCCAAATGAGAAATAGCGTAGGGGAGGACAACATTGAGAACAAAATCCCTTTTGCTTCCATCATTCTTAATTATTTGAAAGACTGAGCTAGTATAGATTCGAACAAATTGAAATAATAAAAGACAGTATTTGCAATTCATGATTAATCGATGCTTATGTGGTGGATTTGACGTGTAGTGGATTCTTTAGGATTTCCTTCAGCATCTATATTTCTTGCATTTGTTGAGCTGGTACTTGGTGCATTATTTTTTTAAATGGGTTAGGGTTTTAGGGGTTTAGTGGGTTAAATGGGTTTGGGGTTGGGAATGATTGTTTAAGGGGTTAGGAGTTAAGGGTTTAGGGGGTTAAATGGGTTGGGGGTTGGGAATTAGTGTTTAAGGGGTTAGGGGTTAAGGGTTAAAGCTGGTTTAGGGTTTAGGGGTTAAATGGGTTAGGCGCGCATTTAGAGGTTTAGGGGCTTGGGGGATTTAGCAGTTAAGGATTTTAGCTAGGAGTTAGGGGTTAAGGGGTTAGAGGTTTAGGGTTTAGGGGTTTAAATGGGTTATAGGGGTTTAGAGGTTTAGAGGGTTAGGGAATTTAGTAGTTAAGGATTTTTGGGGTTAAGGGTTAGGGTAGGGGGTTAAATGGGTTAGGGTTTTAGGGGGTTAAATGGATTAGGCCTGTTGGGAAATAGGGTTTAACGGGTTATGGGTTAAGGGTTTAGAGGTTTAGGGTTTAGGGGGTTAAATGGGTTAGGGTTTTAGGGGTTTAGGGGGTTAAATGCGTTAGGGGTTAAGGGTTTAAGGGTTAGTGGTTAAGGGTTTAGAGGTTTAGGGTTTAGGGGTTAAATGGGTTAGGGGTTTAGAGGTTTATGGTTTAGGGGGTTAAATGGGTTAGGGGTTGGGAATTAGGGTTTAATGGGTTAGGGGTTAAGGGGTTATAGGTTTATGGTTTAGGGGGTTAAATAGGTTAGTGGTTTAGGGGGTTAGGGGATTTAGCAATTAAGGATTTTAGGGGTTAGAAGTTAGGGGCTAATGAGGTTAGGTTTTAGAGGGTTAGATGGGTTAGGAGTCAGGAATATGGGCACCCTAAAAAAAAACGGCCCAAACCAAACGCGCCCAGTTGGGCGACCTCGCATGGCGCGACACGGCGCGCCCAACCGAATGATGCCACAAGGGAGAAAACGGCAAACGGGCCGCCCGAACGTGCACACAACACTCGGGCGGTCATAACTTAGCAAAACTGATACGGGCACCTTCGAACGAAATGGCCTGACCTGACCCGAACGTGCATGGTTGGGCCTCACACGGCACGCCCGAACGAACGATGCCACAAGGGAGAAAACAGAAAATGGGTCACCCGAACGTGCACAAGGCACTCGGGAGGTCACAAATTAGAAAAACTGATACGGGCGCCCTCGAACGAAACAACCCAACCTGAATGTACCCAGTCGAGCGACCTCACACGATGCACTCGAACAAACGATGCGACAAGGGAGAAAACAACAAATCGGCTGCCTGAACATGCACAAGGCACCCGGGCAGTCACAACTTAGCAAAACTGATACGGGCGCCCTCGAACGAAACGGCCCGACCCGAACGCGCCTGGTCGGGCGACTTCACACGGCGCGCCTGACCAAATTACGATGCCATAAGGGAGAAAATGGAAAACGGGCTGCCTAAACGTGCACAAGGCACCCGGGTGGTCACAACTTAGCAAAACTGATACAGGTGCCCTCGAACGAAACGACTCGACCCAAACGCGCCCGGTCGGGCGACCTCAAACAGCGCGACATGACGCGCCTGACCGAACGAATATGCCACAAGGGAGAAAACAACAAACGGGCTGCCCGAACGTGCACAAGGCACCCAGGTGGTCACAAATTACCAAAACTGATACGGGCGCCCTCGAACAAAATGGCCCGAACCGAACATGCCCGGTCGGGCGACCTAGCTTGGCGCGACATGGCGCGCCCGATCGAACGATGCCACAAGGGAGAAAATGGCAAACGGGCCGCCTGAACGTGCATACAACACTCGGGCGGTCACAACTTAGCAAAACTTATACGGGCGCCCTTGAACGAAATGGCCCGACCCGACCCGAACGCGCCCGGTTGGGCAACCTCACACAACACGCCTGACCCGAACGCGCTCGGTCGGGCGACCTCACACAGCGCGACACGCCGCACCCAAATGAACGATGCCACAAGGGATCAAACGGAAAATGGGCCACTTGAACGTGCACAAGGCACCTAGGCAGTCACAACTTAGCAAAACTGATACGGACGGCCTCGACCGAAATGGCCCAACCCGAATGCACCTGGTTGGGTGACCTCGCACGGCGCGACAAGGTGCGCCTGACCGAACGATGTCACAAGGGAGCAAATGGAAAATGGGCTGCCTGAAGGTGCACAAGACACCTAGGCGGTCACAACTTAGCAAAACTGATATGGGCGCCCTTGAACGAAACAGCCCGACCCGAACGCGCCCGGTCGGGCGACCTCACACGGTGCGACACGGCGTGCCCGAACAATGATGCCACAAGGGAGAAAATGGCAAACGGGTCACCCGAATGTGCACAAGGCACCCGGGTGGTCACAACTTAGAAAAATTGATACGGGCGCTCTTGAACGAAACGTCCCGACCCGAACACGCCTGGTCGGGCGACCTCACACCCCAACCGAACGATTCCACAAGGGAGAAAATAGTAAACAGGCCACCCAAATGTGCACAAGGTAACCAAGTGGTCAAAACTTAGCAAAACTGATACGGGCGCCCTAAGACGAAACAACCCGACCCGAACGCACCTGGTCAGGCGACCTCGCACGGAGCGACACGACGCGCCCGACCGAAAGATTATGCCACAAGGGGGAAAATTACAAACAGGCCACCCGAATGTGGACAAGGCACCCGGGTAGTCACAACTTAGCAAAACTGATACGGATGCCCTCGAACAAATTGACCCAAACTAAACGCGCCCGGTCGGGCGACCCCGCATGGTGCGACACGGCACGCTCGACCGAACGATGCCACAAGGGAGAAAATGAAAAACGGGCTACCTGAATGTGTACACAGCACTCGGGTGGTCACAACTTAGCAAAACTGATACAGACGCTCTCGAACGAAATGGCCTGACCTGACCCGAATGCGCCCGATCTGGCGACCTCACACAGCATACCCGAACAAATGATGCCACAAGGGAGCAAATGGAAAACAGGCCACCCGAACGTGCACAAGGCACCAGGGCGGTCACAACTTAGCAAAAATGATACAAGCGCCCTCGAATGAAATGACCCGACCCAAACTCGCCCGGTCGGTCGACCTCAGACGGCGCTCCCGACCGAATGATGCCATAAGGATCAAATGACAAATGGGCCACCCGAACGTGCACAAGGCACCTGCGCAGTCACAACTTAGCAAAACTGATACAGGCACCCTCGAACGAAATGACCCGACCCGAATGCGCCCGGTCGGGCGACCTCACATGACATGACACAATGCGCTCGAACGAATGATGCCACAAAAGATAAAACGGAAAATAGGCCACCCGAACGTGCACAAGGCACTCGAGCGGTCACAACTTAGCAAAACTAATACAGACACCCTCGAACGAAACAGACTGACTCGAACACGCCCAGTCGGGCAACCTCACACGGTGTGCCCGACTGAATGATGCCACAAGGGAGAAAATAGCAAATGGGCCACCCGAATGTGCACAAGGCACCCAGGAGGTCACAACTTAGAAAAACTGATACAGGCACCCTCGAACGAAACAACCCAACCCGAACGTGCCCGGTCGGGCGACCTCACATGGTGCGACACGACGCGCCTGAAGGAACGATGCCACAAGGGAGAAAATGGAAAATGGGCCACCCAAACGTGCACAAGCTGGCACCCAGGCGGTCACAACTTAGCAAAACTGATACGGGCGCCATCAAACGAAACGACCCGACCCGAACATGCTCGGTTGGGCGACATCGCACGGTGCACCTGACTGAATGATGTCACAGGGGAGAAAATGGAAAACAGGCTGCCCGAAGGTGCACAAGACACCCGGGCAGTCACAACTTAGTAAAACTGATATGGGCACCCTCGAATGAAACAGCCCGACCCAAACGCACTTGGTCGGGCGACCTCACATGGTGCGTCCGACCGAACGATGCCACAAGGGAGAAAACAACAAATGGGCCACCCGGTGCACAAGGCACTCGGGCGGTCACAACTTAGCAAAACTGATACGTGTGCCCTCGAATTAAACGGCCTGACCCGAGCATGCCCGGTCGGGCGACCTCACACGGCATGAAACGACACGCCTGACCGAACGATGCCACAAGGGAGCAAATGAAAAACGTGTCACCCGAACGTGCACAAGGCACCCAGGCGGTCACAAATTAGCAAAACGGATATGGTCGCCCTCAAACAAAATGACCCAACCTGAAAGCGCCTGGTCGGGTGACCTCACACGGTGCGACACGGCGTGCCCAATCGAATAATGCCACAAGGGATAAAATTGCAAACAGGCCGCCTGAACGTGCACAAGGCACCCGGGTGGTCACAAATTAGCAACACTAATACGAGCACCTTTGAATGAAACGGCCCGACCCAACCCAAACGCTCCTGGTCGGGCGACCTCACACGGTGCGACACGAAGCGCCCGAATGAACTATTCCACAAGGGAGCAAACGACAAACGGGCCACCCGAACGTGCACAAGGCACCCGGGCAGTCACAACTTAACAAAACTGATACGGGCACCCTCGAATGAAACAGCCTGACTTGAATGCACCCGGTCAGACGACTTGACACGGCGCAACACGAAGTGCCCAACCGAACGATGCCATAAGGGAGCAAACGGAAAGCGGTCCGCTCAAATTTGCACAAGGCACCCGCGTAGTCACAACTTAGCAAAATTGATGCGGGCGCCCTTGAATGAAACGGCTTGACCCAACCCGAACGCGCTCGGTCAGGCGACCTTACACGACGCGACACGGTGCACCTGACCGAACGATGCCACAAGGGAGAAAACGACAAACAAGCTGCCCGAAAGCGCACAAGGGACCCGAGCAGTCACAACTTAGAAAAACTGATATGGGCGCCCTCGAACGAAACAACCTGATCCAAACACTTCCCTATAAGAAGTATTTAGTGTGGAACCTTGTCTCGAAAACTCCAACAACCACATTAAATCTTATTGTGGAACCCAAAGCATATAATTACTGGGCTTGGGAAAGAACCCTCGATTACACCTTTCACAAAACTTTGAAAACCAATAATGCATAGTAATCCAAAATTATCCATAAAAGAATCATCAATGCTTCTGCATTGTGCCACTAACAATTCACGTGCAATCATTAAAATATAAACTATAGGTTTTAAAAAATCCACTATCAACGAAACTTGACTATAATGAACCTGCTCATTGTCAACCTCATAATCAAGCTTTTTCCAATCGATAAAAATAGGATAACATGCAAATTGAGTCAATGAACTATCCATAATCTAGAACAATCTATTGTTTCATATGCAGGATGCAAGGTTTTTATTTGAAATCATTATACGTTGATGCCTATCCCTAATGAGTAGCAACAAATTTATCTTCTTCCCCTTTAATTTTCATCTATAGAGATGCAAGAGAAAACCTATACAAAATATGGATGCATACCTTTGTTTTTAGCTTGCAAGGGAAAACCTATACAAACTATGGATGCATACCTTTGTTTTTAGCTTGGATGCATATTCTGTCCACACAACATTTGACTTCACCATGCCAATTGTCAATACACAAACACTTACCACTTTTACACTTACGTAATCATTAACACTCACTACTTTCATACAAACGTCACAAGAGCGACACTTTTACCCGAACTGTCGCAATAGCGACGCGTTCCTCAAACATCGCAATAGTGACACTTAGCTCTACGCCGTCACAATTCTAACACTTTTTCCCGAATTGTCACAATTCCGACACTTTTACCTAATCTGTCGCAATAGCGACGCTTTCCTCAAAACGTCGCAATAGCGACACTTAGCTCTACGTCGTCACAATTCCGACACTTTTTCCCAAACTGTCACAATTCTGACGCATTGCTACAAATTTCGGAAGACCGACACTAACTTCTAAGTGTTGGAATACCGACACTTGTCTCCAAACGTCAGTATAGCGACATTTGTGGACGAGATTTGAAAAATTGATAAAATTTGGGGAAATTTTCGACATTTGGTCAAAAGTGTCAGAACCAAAGTGTCGGAATTTCCGCCAAATGTACTAGTGGTGCTCTTTAATGGAGCAGTCTTCTTCACAATCTAGGTCCAAATTGGAATCTTCAAAGTCACCCTTAAATTGCAAGGAATTCTCAATATGTTTGTCATTTCCAAAGACTTGCCAATATCTCATATTGTCAGGAAATTTTGGGCATTGTTTAACCTGCACTACATACTGTTTGTTAAGATGAGGTATTTGACAAGTGTTGGCTAAAAATGCTAACCCATTAGCCAAGATATTTTGATTTCTTGGAAATGCAGCAAGGTCATATTCTTCAAATGTTTTCAGGAGGTCAAGGGCGGCATTCCTGTATGCTCTCAATATGGGATGCTTGGCTAAATATTCTCCCTTGATTTTCTTAATGACCAGCTCAGAATTCCCGTGAATAGAGATTATTTTGGCTCCTAATTTATTTAGTAGTTGTAAACCCAAAAGGAGTGCCTCATATTCTGCTATATTGTTGGTACATTAAAAGTTTAGTTTGTAAGAATTCCCTTCTGCATGGTTATCTTCAGTATTGCATACACACACCCCTGCTCCTGAGCCATCTTTGCCACAAGAACCATCAAAAATCATGTTCTAAAAAGGTTCAAGTTCATACTTGTGTTGCACCATTTCCATTTCATCTGGTTGTCCTCTCTTCTGGTCTTCTTCTTCTCAATCTACCTATTCATTAATATTTTCATCATTATAAAGAATAAATGAATCAAGGTCAGAGTGGACAGAGTACAGGGAGTAGTTATGAGTATTTTCCTAACTTCTCACCCTGTATTTCATTATATTCTCCCTATACAATCTCCTTTGTTGGAAAAAAACTGGTATGGTAACACAAGTCATATCCATCTAGAGGGTGCCTGAAAGCTTGGCTCCCCATGAGCATGATAAAAGCATACCATATTTAGGAGGGATGTCAGCCACCACTATATCCATCACTAAACTCTTGGTTGGTATCTGGGCTAAAGTAATACAGATATCTTTAATGAGGTCTAAACATTTAACTTTGCTAGAGTCATTTGAGTATAGGTCTTTGTATGGTCTAGTTATCTCCAAGCCAAGTTTCTCCATAATTTCATTTGGCATGATATTATGAGATGAACCTGAGTCTATCATGGCATTATGGAGGATTTTATCATGAACATTCAAACTGAGATAAAATGGGGGAACACCTCCCTCCTAGAATTTATGCTCTACTTCTGGCCCAAACAAAATTTCTGGTTTGTCATCATTTAGATTGACAATGTTAGTAATTTCTCCTATATCCAGCACTTTTAGGACTTGGGAACTATACACATCCTAGCTCACCAATTCAGTGAGAGGGAAAGAGATTTTTATTTCGCAAATTTCATTCTCAGTGTTGAATGGTGTTTGTGTTTTTTGGAAGATTTAGATCATTCTTCTCAAGCACTATTTTTGTAGCAACTTCAAGCTGTTGACTTGTCTTAGGGATATTAGCTGGAACAGTTTTGCTAGGGCTAACCACTAGTCTACTAGGGCTGCTTTCTAGATCATTATTTCCAGCTATTTTAGTAATTTTGTTTGAACCCTCTGCTGTTTTCTTGGGATCACCTTCAGGGGCCTTTTTAGCAGATTTTTCAGAATTCTTTCTCTTAGGAATATCTGAATCTTTATTGCTTTGGATATTATATTGTCTATGCACCTCCATGATTGCATTCTCGAATCTGTGTTTATAATCTTCAGAATCTTAAAATTCTACTTCAGTTTGATTCAAAGAAAATAAATCGTGTTCTTCTTCGGTGAGGAAAACTGTATCTTCATTATTAATTACCATCAGATTAATTTGACTTTCTTCTAGTTCTTCAAGCACTCCCTCATCTTCATCAACACAATTTTCTTAGAATGGAGGCCTAATTTGCTGGTCAGGTCCTCTCTATTCTCTCTGTCTTATTTAAGGGGGGTTTCTTCTAAATTCTTGGTTTCTATTTTGACGAGTTGCCTAATTTTCCCTAGGGACAGCTCTCTCATTCAAGTTTATCCTCTCCATAATTCTCTCCATGGTTCTCACCTGGATATCAATATTATCATCGGATGTGGAGGCTACATGCTATTCCCTAATAGTGACTCTCTTCTCATTTCTCATTCTAGCCCTTTTTGCAATCAGATTTGCTTCCACACTTACTGCACCCCTCTACATTTCTTCTAATGTAGGAGGATCTCTTTCTATCAGCGGATAAGCCATCTCTGGGTCGAAACCATCTGAAAACTTCATTAGGTATAAACCTTGCGGGGGTTTCATGTGAGGAGGGAAGGTGTTGTATACACTATTGAACCTGGTACATAAATCTTGGACACTCTCTCCAACATTTCTCTTGATGTTTTCATATTCTAACAAGATTTCGAGAGGATTTTTCTTAACCTCCCATTTATTTATGAATAGTTGGTGAAAGGCAAGGAGGTCGTGTATACTATTTCAGGTCAAGCCTTTAAACCACTTTCTTACTTCTCCCCCCAAGCTTTGGGAAAACACCCTCAACTTAATAGTTTCATCATCTATCTCTTGACGGTCAAAATAATCATTCATTTTATCCACATGTTGTTGAGTAGTTGCAGGACCATTTTCATCAAAAAAGGGGATTTTAGAATGATAATCCTTTGGCAAAGGCGCCAAAGGTTTAGGTAGCAGTAATGGAGCATACTAGGCTGCCATGATTGGTGGTGGGGGAACCTAAGGGGGGTTAAGTTGACCAAGGGATGTGAAGGGTTGAATGGAGGAAGGTGGAGAGTGGATGTATGAGTGGAGGTTTGGGCACTCTGGTGGGGAAGGTTCAAGGTAAATTTTGGACATGTAGATACACTTGGGAAATTTGACTAAGGATGAGCAGACCTGGAAATAACATAAGGAGCTACTGTAGTCAGAGCAGATAATTCTACAGACTACTGAAGATAAGCATCATCAATAACTGAGGTGAGCTCTATTACCAGACCTTGAAGGGAGTCAAAGTGTTGGAGAACCTGAAAGTCAGTTTGAGTGGTGCTAGAGGCTTCCCCAATAGGACTCTGCTGTAATATGGATAGGTCAAAAAATTTCTGGGCTATCCAATTCTGAGATTTGGTCCTGAATAAGGTTTTCTCAAGTGTAATTCAAACTGGATATCCTGCAAGGATGCAAGGTTTTCAGGTAGGGAGCTTTCTTTGTGAAGAGGCCTGCTAATAGTTGGATTCTCAGATCCAGGAGTTTTTATTAATATTTTCTCTAGATTGTCAACTATTGCAGGGGGATTTGGGTTAGGATGAGATTTGGTAAAGATTCTTCTAGAAGCCAAAATTCAGACCCAAGGCACAAACAGGCTTAATATTTTTACAAAAACGAATCTGTATAAATTACTTAAAACACACAGTATTTCGACTGGGGTTTCTGAGTTCTGATAAAATACTAAGCTTTTCATTAACTCCCCAGTATGGTCACCATTATGTTAACCCTAAATAATTTGTAATATTGGCAAGAACAGACAACAAAGGACAACATCAGACCACTTTGGATTCCAGGACCTAGCCTTCCCAGACTCAGAGAGGGCTCTCTATGTTTTTATGATTTAACTTGATAAGTGTTAGTAATGATATTGGGCTAGTTATAGAAATTGTGAAGGTTTTTTGTTTGATTGATTGTGTAGTTGGAAAGATAGAGCAATGAGACTTAATACATTGGGCTATGGAGTCATAAAAGTTGAATCATGCATCAAATTTTCAAGGGCATTCATAGGGAAAGCTAACTATGTCGACTGGATCTTATTGGTAGTGTGAATATGAAATGGGAGAAAGTAGTGAGTTCAGTAATAGATATAGATAAGTTAAGAATTATTTAACTAAAATTTAGAGGAAAACATTAAGATAAAAAACACAGACAGAATTAAGGTGCTCTCTTAGAAAATATTAATCTAACTTTTATGTTTTGAAATTAGAGGAATTGATGCACAACAAGAAAATATAGAGGAAAAAATATTAACACAGAGGAAATAACATCACCATTAACATAGCTCAAGAATCCTGTGAACGGTATCTTATTATTGATGCCTAGCTCAAACAGTTATAGTGCTCCAATACAATGATCTTCTATATGCAGAATCTAATATGTTCCAACCCTTGATAATGAAAATTATAATAGTATTTAACTAAAACTTGAGTCGGTTTCCCTAATATACTTTGGAAAAAATCATTAATTATAGACAAACTGAAATTAGACAAGTGTGGCCATGCAAGGTCTGAGAAAAGAAAATTTCTAACAAATCACCGCATGTAGAATTAATTTTGGTAACTCTTCCAAAATCTAAGAGCTTTGATGGCTCTTCGTAAGATCAAAGGTATGCTTGGTTGCACCCATTGGTTTCTTAGTTGTTTGTAGAATACTTACCATAGGTTCACGACTTGACCTACTTTAGCGTTTACGACTCGACCCAAATGTGCATGACTTGACCCAATCATGTTCAAGACTCTGCCCTTGCTGTTTTTCTACCTTAACTGCTTATCTAATACCTTTGCTTCCTTTGATTCTAATGTTGCTCCTTTTTTAACTATAAAATTTGGGTATTAATAGTTGAAGAAGGGGTTTGAAATAAATAAGGTGCAGAACTTTAGAACATGGAGGAAATGAGGGGCATAGAGGGTGAATGAAATGGAATGAGGGTGAAAATGAAGTTTTATCACCATCACACCTTATCATCAACACTTTCTTCCTTCTTTTCTGAAAATAAATGAGATTCATGGAATATCATTTTCAGTCATGACAAAATATAAGCAATAATCAGTCATTTGGTGATACTGTAAAATACAGGGATCTAACATGTACGTGATCAAAGGGAAGAGAAGGAACTAGCTTCTTTCCATATTGAAAAAAAAAATCGATGTGTGTACGTAATCAGAGTGAAGAGAAGGAACTGGGTACTTTCCATATTGGAAACCAACCCAGTGTGTGTACGTGATCAAAGTGAAGAGAAGGAAATGGGTGTTTGCCAAATTAGAAACCTATCCGATGTATGTATGTGATCAAAGTGAATAGAATGCACTTGGTGCTTACCATATGGGAAACCAATCTAGTGTGTGTACGTGGTAAAAGTGAAGAGAAGGCACTGGCACTACAACGAAAATACCTTCTAGTGGAGGATATAACAAAGCTTTTTAGTGTTCTAAAATTAGAAAAAAATTTCAAAAAAACCTCCGCTACAACATCAATTTGTGGTAGCTTTTGTTTTAGCATAGATGATCAGGAAACTTCGTCACAATTAAAAAATTCTAGGAGATCAAATTTTTTAGCATATTTTTTTTAATGGTGTGCTTAACTGGAAAAAAGAATTGGTGCACTAACACTATAAAAGAATTATTGTTGTAAATTTAAATAAAAGCACCAGGGCATTGAATGCAAACAACATCGGTGCCTGAAAATTATACCTCCTGGTGCTTATGTATTAAATAAATTCCCCAAGAATTACTTTTCAAGAACTGCACTAGGGCAGGAAAAAAAAATTTACAGTCTCGGTGCTTTTATTTAAATTTACAATGCTAGTGCTTATGTATTTTACAAATGCACCAGTGCACTACTAATATAAAAGAACCATTTTTGTTAATTTGAATAATGCACCAGGGGTGGAAACAATATTTTGGAGCACCGAGATGTTTGGTTCTATGAAAGCACCAGTGCTTTAAGAATTACAATGCACGTGTAAAATGAATCCAAACAATGTCAATGCTTGAAGAGTATAACGCCTTAGTTTTCATTTGTTTATAATTGTACAAGTGTTGTAATGTTCAAGAAAGGAAACAGGTTGTGAAAAAATTACCTTTCCTTATCAGTGCTTTGACATAGTATAACGCACTGGTGCGAATTTTTTTTATAGATGCACTGATATTTTTTATTATTACCATTTTTTTTCTATTATAAATATGGAAAATGAAAAATGAGTATTGGAAGCATGCACATTAATATACGATGTCAAGTTATCCATTTTTTTCTTTTTAGAAACATCCACTTGTGATAGTGAAATTATTCTGATTTTTCAAATCCATTATTCATCGAAAAATTGACATATATCTTATAACAATATTCAGATAAAATAACTTTTTATTACTGCATTTGCATATGATGTTTGGATTAATTTGTTATGTCATCTGATTCTGCATCTCTTCATTATAATGTTTAATCATTCATATATTTAATCATTGGTGTAACTTTTCACATCGATATTAGGCAACATAATAGAATACCTTAAAATGTATTTTATTATATATGAATAAGAGGCTCTTTGTCATACAAAATGGGATAGTTATTGGTAACCCCTCGTCTTTCAATTGGGACACTGTGTCCATTAAAACAAACAAAATGTTTTATTTTCATAGACAAATATTAAAAAAATACAACTTTTATTGATATCCAAATAGATCATCATTCTTCGCTAAAACTGTTGTCAGTAATGCTCAAGCTACTTTCATGTCTTGGGTCTTTTTGATGAATTTTTTGTTGATTGCATTGAGTTTTTTAGTCTTATTATTGTTCCATATCCAAATATAAAAATAAAGTGTAATGAGGGTATCTACATTGGTGAGAATAATGAAAATTGAAATAAACTAGTATACCACCGAAACAGGGTAAGGGGACGCTGAATACTGGAAAGGAAGAGAAAGATGTGAAAAATATGCAAGGTAAAGTATGTTAAGATTTCATATATAGAATTAAAATTATAACATAGAATAATTTAGGATGTTGTGTCCACACATGTTAGGGGTGAGGTTGGGTGTTGTAATTATGAGAGAGACAAAGCATGTAAGGGTGTTTCTTCTTTCTTTCGTAGTGAGACATAAGAAATGTCCTTCATATTTTCATAGCATTCAAAGTCAAATGATGGTGCCATCCACATTCCTTTTAGAGTATTAGAGTGTGTAATTAATATGAAGGTCAAACCTTGATGTTCAGTTTTACCAATGTCAATGGTAGACATTGTCAAGGTCATTCCTTGAGACTTATGTATAGTCAACTCCCAAGCCATCTTAAGGGGGATTTTTTTCTTGTTACTTCGTTGTATGGGTGGAATTGGTACATAATTTTGTTGTGTTTAGTCCCACGGAGGGCCAATATATTTATCAAATGCCACAACAACATATTCTTTTAAAATTGGAGGGATATTTCCTAGTGCATATACATTTTTCATGACTACTCTGAGAGCACATTTGACTAATCATGTTTGGACCCATAAATTGCAAGATAACATAACCCGTTTACCTACACATAGAAATATTTTTTTTCCAATTGGTTGTCATCTTGTTGGTGTGCTTCTAAGACATTTTTGAATTTTTCAATACTCCGTGCAATTTGCATATGCAATTTTTCAACCATGGATTTATTATGGTTATCAATAAGAATGTGTTTTGCAAAGAGTTGGATTGATGTGTCAAATATTTTTTTTCTTTGATGGACAAGAATTTTGTAGTACTTGAATGAAGGAGGTTCTAGTCATCTATTTTTTGGTGTAGCATTGTGAATTTTTGTCAACAACTGGTGGAAGTGAGTCTGGGTGCGAAGAATTCCTTATTTCCAAAACACTGTTTTTAAATTGATTACAGTGGAAAAGGTTGTCCTTAAATTCCTCCCTAGATTTGCACATGCATAAAGAGGTTTTTCCATTACTAGTGGAAGCTAGCCCAAGTCCCCCCCTCCCCCCCCCCAACCGCGGTGTCCCCCCGGTAATTATTGAGTGTTGAACGGATGATTAGTGGTTTGTTTCTGGAAATGCCTCACACAAACGATTATCTATCTACACAAACAATTTAGAGCATATGAAACTCATCTCTTCAATTAGAATGTATTAAATACGTTACATCTCTTCTTGGAACACTATAAAGGATTGACCGCTTAAAGGCTTTATTTCTTTGATAGGAATTTGAAGCCTTGAATGTATAATGGTTGTGTGTATGTTAAATGTTGCAACACTAGTAGGGGCAACTAGAAGTATTGGGCTATGGCCAATTATTTCTTGATAGTATAGTGCCTCTTTGATGCAGCTTATCAAGTAGGATTTTACGGTGCCTATTGTTATCTCAAAATCGGACCCTGATAGGCTACTAGTCAAGGAGACCCTGAGTAACTATTTCAAACCAAACTTTTAGTTGAGGCTTAGCCTCCTCAACCTGAGAGGGCTCTCTCAATAGGTTAATGATTTGAAAATAAAGATCAAATGGCTAACTCTGTGAATAAAGTGAATAATTGGTTGTACTACTAATCAACAAACATCTATTGGGTAAATGGAGTCAAATGTGCTTTCACAAAACATAAAGATCAATTTCATATGGAAGTTAGGGAATTTCAGGGTTTAGATGCATCAATAGAATAGTAGGACAGAGAATAAACACAGTTCATGAACATATGAAGGAGGTTAGAGCACCTTCAGTGAATTCTAAGTTACATACATTCATGCCACTGCAATTAATTTAAAGAGAAACAACATGAGACAATCAAAAATCCATAACCCTTTCTGAATCATGAGTGATGAAACAAAACTCTTTGTATTAAGATAAAAACACAGTTCTCTGATATCACAAAAAGTATTCTTGTTCAATGAAAATTAAAACCCTATGCAATTCGATTTCTTCCCTCTTATAGAGTGATCATTACATCCTTGGATTCCTTCCAAAATTTGAGAATAAATTCGAATTTGACACCTATCAACTTCTAAACAAACTTCATTTACAAACTAACAGTTAAACTCTTTGTCTTACAGTCCTAATACAACTAGGACTAAAACACTATTTATTATATCTAAAAAACCTTTAACAACCTTATCTAATCACTAAAATCTATGCTTGACAGCTATTTATTCTAGACTTTGACCATGATTTTGTTTATCTTCTTGTTGTTAGACCCCATCAACTTGCTTCTTATCCATCCCTGCAAAATAGGAGCATGTCCCTTGTATAATAGTTGAATGCATTATTTCTATCCATTCGAACCAACTGCTGAAGGACTGGTTCTCAAAACATGTGGCAAATGTCTTATAACCTTCATTTGAATTTGACCTTCTAGCTGTGCAAATCTCGAACCTCCAAAATGGTGCAAAAACTGTCAATACTACTGCGCTATGAAACTACTGAGTCTGTTGTTTTCATAGCGTAGACTTTTCCTTTTAAAATCATGCTTCAAACCTCCAGTTTTATGTGCCAAACCTCCTGGATCTTTGTTGATGTTCTACATATACCTCCCACCAGCATCAAAGCTCAAAACCAAACCCTTTTCACCTTTGAAAATTGCAAAAAAAATTCAAACTGCATCCTACAGCAGTTTCGTAGCGTGCTACGAAACTGTTGAGTCTTCACTTTTCATAGCTTCCTTCCAAAATTTTAGTTTTCAACACTTTAATACTATATTTCCAGGTGTATATCAGCTTTCATAACCCATAAACATCAACTTTAAACAACTCCAAAAATGAGATATTACCACATAACCTCAAAAATTTGTTAAAGGATGACACTTACTATTGCACTTATTTTAGCTGTGGCTGATCTTCGAACTGTGCTAGCTGTATTTCCAGATATTCTACTCTCCTCTTAAGCCTTCTATTGTTTTCCCTTAGCTTGGTATTGACCATCCTAATGAATTTGATTTATTTTATTTCAGGTAGGTTCCATATGAAGAATTGAGCTTGACTATCAATTAATTCAGGATTTGGATTTTTCTCCATATCCCACAGTCCTTTCATCCTTTCAAAGTTTTCCCTTTCTTCTGCATGCACTCTCACCTTTTTCTTCAACTTATCAATATCATTATTTTCAAGTCTGAGTTTTTCTTTGACATCTTCATAGCTACTCTTTTCCTTCTGAATATTGAAAACCCTGTTTCTATCTTCTTCAGACATCTAAAATGATGTATTTGTGGTTTATTCAAAAACATTAGCACTTTCACCCCCTGTTTGATCTATCTCCATGTCTGACTATTTCAACTTCTTGGAGTGCTAGTTGAGGGTTTTCTGGGCTTAAATATAAAATCTTCCACTTCATCCTAAAAACCTAACCTTTTGGATGTATTCAATTTCTTTGATTTGCTGCCACCTGTATCCAGTTTGATGAAGTCGTCTTGTACTAGGGGAGACTCTTCAATGTCAATAGATTGAATTATATCATTCAAATTACCTCTTGACCCCTCTGTAACTACAGCCTTACCCTTTTCCTTTAACCTTTGACTCCTAGTCAACTTCTTTTGATCTTTTTTACTAGTTGACTGTTCTAGAATTGTCTCCTTAACCAGATTTTTCTTCTTCTGTGCAGATTTAGGAGTATCTTGGATATTCAATGTTGTTCTTCTTTAACTTGTTTCTGAGGCTTGAGCTTAACAAATATTCTTGAATTTTTTTCTACAGGAGCAGTAATCTTTGATGGAGTTTTTCCTTTAGCTTGGGGACTAACACCTGTTCCTTCAATCCCAATTCTACTCAAAAAGAGGAATTCAGCCCAATCTCTATTTGCTTTTTGTAGCTCATGTAAGACTATTAACTTGACTAAGCCATGGTGAAATAATTAGGTTTTACATGACTCAACTTTCATTTGTACCTTATCAGACATCTTAGCCAAACTTCTGAAAAGATAAAAAAGGTAAATCTAAAGATATCATCCCTGTGAAATGAAGCAAGAGTTTAAAGTGATAGGTATACACCTTGTGGTATCTCCCTTCGCAAGTGAATTACCTCTGAATATTGTAGAGCAGAATGGAAAATGTATCTTTGACATAATTTCTTGGCACAACTTTGTTCAAGTCAACCTCTGTAAACTCTGGTTTTGGAAATAGTTTGCAGGGTACAATGTCAAAATTGAAGTTTCTAAACCACCTATCTTCTCCTCTCGGAATTTTTGTAACTGTTGATATCACTTCAGGGGAAATTGGTAAATTGAGGAATCTAATCTTTGAGTTTGATCCTGTGAAGTTTATATCAAATTCTTTGGTGACTTGAGTGTGCCCTCCTTGAAGTTTTTCACAAAACCTCCAACAACCTACTTTCTTAAAGGCTTCTTCAACAGACTTGTATTTTGTAAGGGCTTCTACATCTTTAGGTTTTGTTCTTAGGCAATGACCAGACCTATGACTCCTTATTTCTTCAGCCATTTTCTTCTTGAAAACCTTATATCTTCAGAAATCTGTGATAATCCCTCTGAAAACCCTTTGTCTTTAGAAAATTAGCAAATTAGCAATCAGAGCTTCCTGATGAATGAACTGGCTCGCTTGGTAAATGAGTTCAGCCTCGCTTGATAACAATTCTGCTTCCACCAGCAATGAATTTCAAACTCACTTGATAGCAAGTTTTGAAAATACTAATATAACCTGAATTTGAATGAGCAGCCTCGCTTGAATTTGTTTCAGTTCTGCCTCGCTTGAAATATAGTTTCACAGCCTCACTTGAATTTGTTTCTGTAAACTCAGGTATTTCACCACTAATTTATTCTTCAAAACATAAGCATGCATGCACTATTGTCTTGCATGAGACAAATGAAGTCGAAAACGACCAACTGTTTTCAAATTTGAAAATACCAATGACAATTGACCCCTAATCGATGACAAATGACCCCTAATAATTACAATAAATGGTTGAATGTGTGAATGAGAACTCGTGGATGACACCTAATGATGAGAAATTTAACTATATTTGACAAATGTGACAACTCAAACACAAAAATGAGAATCCCCAATTTTGTAGCGCATGATTTGCAAATTCAGGTTTTTGTGCTACGAAATCACCAGCCTTTTTGTAGCACAAAATCAACTTTTTACACTGAGAGCGCTACGAAAACGTGGTTTTGTGGCTTATTTATCAAATTCTCAAAAGCAACTTTAAAAATGGGTTTCAAAATGTGGCATAAGATCTTTGAAGAATGAAACAATGTTAATGAACTTTGTTTGGTGATGGAATGAGACTTTTAACCAATGATATAAACCTTTAAAAATATAAAAATGACTCTAACCCTATCTAGAATTATGACTTAGGAACAAGTGTAACTGACCAAGTTTCAGAAAATTTTTATAGTGATAACACCTATATTTCCTTGGATGATCATCTTTAATGGCTCTTTTGGTTCTCTTGGTTGTGAGTGTTGTATGAATACATCCATTGCATGTTGTTGATATCATAGACAATGTATTTCTGAAAGGACATAGGGGATTGAATTCTTATATGAATTCTCCATCCCTTCGATTGTAGTTGATGAATTTTGGTGTGGCGTCCAATGTATCCAATGTTTTATGGTTTTACACAACATTTCATGAACATAATATGTGAAGTTTAATGAAAAAAAATATTTACTAGCACATATATATTTCTGTGCCCCTGCATCCGAGTCATCTTCAGAAGTTTACTAAAATTTATTTATATCTTCTGATATAATTATTTATCTTTGTTCAATTTAAGTTACTCATCTGTAAGAAGTGATCATAATATTGATTTCATGCTATGTATTTTGAAATCTATTATAAACCATGGAAAATAATTCATTTTTGGCATTATAAGGAGTTTATATTTTGGTAATAGTTAAATAATTTCAGTTATCAAAATAAGTCAAAATAACAAATTGATTAGAAAGTCTCTTAAAATTTCCCTTGACAGCAATTCTCATTGATATTCATTCAGATGAACTAAATTTTTCTTAATCTAGTGTTAGGTCCCTATATTACTAGTGTAATCCCTTATTGTGTTAGTGTAGCCCCCTTATTGTTATTTTTATACCCCTGTAGTCACCATATTTTTATTATTGTGCCCCATAAAACCCCACTATTGTTATTGTAGTGCATTTTGGTCTCCCATGTTTTGATAGTTTGGAAAATCAAAAGATAAGGCAACATCAAACCAATCTTTAGAGTTCCAGGATCTAGTCCTCCTGTTCTCAGAGAGGGATCTCTCAAATTATTTGTTTTTGCAAAGGTTTATCTTGTGTGCTTTTGGGTATTGGTTTTTAGATTAGTTATTAAGTGCAAGTGTTTGTTTGTTTGTTTGGTTGAATTGATACAACATAATATGAAAGGTCTAGGAAAGACAGGTAGAAAGAAGGAGTATCAGTTTAATTGGGAAATGGAGTCAAAAAAGAGGTTATGACAAACTTATCAATGGATATGGGATATCAAAGGGAAAATCTAACTTGGCCACAGGATCCTTTAGTTTATGAATGAGATGGACATCAATGGTTTGGAAAGAGAGTTTGAATTCTCAACAAAGGGGATTTGAAAACATGACTTGAACAATAAAGAGGTATTTGATAGACAGGGCTAACCATAAATTCTACAAACCGCACTTTAAGCAAATAATGACTTAAAAAAAAATCTTAAAATGAAATCTAATATTCAGGAGCACATCCTATTTCCTCAAATATTTTATTTCAAATGACTTAGAAAAACATAAAATATTTACTGATAATTGCAGTCATAGAAGAGGGAACACCTAATACATCTATGATCACAACTATAAAAGACCTTTAAGACAATTTTTTAAGCAAGGACAAAGAAAATGATTAGAACAGACCTCCTTGGCTCACTATAAACAGATATACTTCAAAGGGAGACTTCAATAACAGCCTTTAAGTGGCAGCAGACAAGCAGGGAGAACCATAAATCATGTTGAAACCAACTATTCGGACTATTAGAGAAATAAACAAGCATGAGGACTAAAGAGAGAGATTAGAGAATCTAAAATACCTCAGCAGAAGAAAACATAAAAGAGTGAAGGATAAACAGGTCTAAGGTGCTTCCAGGAGTCATTTCTTAGCCTAAAAATTTCATCCTACTATTGTAAGAAATTATGGAACAAAATGAAAACAGCAGAAAACATTAAACAGTTCAGAATACTTCACCAATAGCCAAGCTCATGGATCCAATGATAGAGCCTTCTCAAGGAAAAGCATGCAAGAACATCATCAAGGCTTCCAAGACTTCAATTTCTTCTTCAACTTCAACAGACTATGTATTATTTCAGAGAGTTTCAGTATTACAACTAGTGATCAACCAACCTGGATCTCATCTTCTTCAGAAGTATTTATAGAAGAAATGAGGAGGTGGAAGACTTTAGGTTTGAAATGTAATAAATTCTATACTAAATGCAACTCCAAACCTCGAAAACCATGCAAGGCCTAAGGCAGGAGAGCATTGAATTATGGTTCTGTTTATTTACTCTGTTTCTTTCTTTTTAAACTCAAAGGGAAAAAAGATTCACTTCGAGGCCTATTTCTTATCTTTGTAATAACTTTGCTAACAGTTTGAGAATTTTTTCTTTCTTTGGTAATAATTGTTCAGCTGTCTTTAGATAAATATCTTATGTTCTCGCAATAACTAGGCCTTTTTTGATTGCTTTGAGTCTACAGGTGTCCTTTGGTAGCTGCAGAGGATTCAATTAGCCTCTAATGTGGCAGTGGAGGCTTCTCGAACTGATAGATATTATTTTTTTAACCTAAAACACCTTTAATTTACTTGAGTTCTATGTTTTAGGCTTAATGAAGCCTAATTTCTGTCTTCTGGTCTTCAAACTGTCTTCAATTGTGGATCAGATCTTTGATTAATCGATTTAATGCTTTAATCCTTAAACAATTGTGTTAAACCCTTAACTTTATTCACTTCTGCTTTGATTTCGTACTATCAAACTAATACTCTTCAACTGTGGTGTTTGTTGTGTTTCCATTGTTGTTGCAGGCGCGCAGAGGTTGTATAAAGGCATCAGTGCTCATGAGGCACTGATAAAATATAATTTGGAACCCTGCGGAATGATTTCCTTTGTAAAATAAAGGCCTAGGGGATCATCATCCCTGGCCTTTGATCTCATTTTAAACAACTAAGAAACCTTTAAAACCTGCAAAAACATAGAAAAGTTATAAAAATCCTGCGGGGAAAAGGTTTAAACTACTTTGGAGGTTTAGGTTTGAGCGTGGCCATTGGATGAACAGAACCAACAGTCAAGATGGCTTGTTGGGGTCAAAAGGAGAGGCAGTTGGATAAACGGTGGTTGGATTAAGTCTGGGCCGTTAGATTAGATTGATCAACGACCGAGATTAATCGGGTTAATATGATGCGAAGGGGTTAATATTATGATAAAATGGAAGAATTTGCAAAGGAAATTGGTCGAAAACCTTTGGCGGAAGGAACAAAGAGTTAAATGAAATTTGAGGTTTCGGAATAATTTTGGGTCGTCGGATTAGATCAGCCACAGAGATCAATGGTGGAGATTCGCTTATGAAGTCCCTTGGAGGATAGGTGGAGGGCGATGAACTAAAGGTGAGATTTGAGCGTGATCCGTTAGATATCAGAGATCAACGACGGAGATTAAACATGAGAGAAAGTAATGTAAATGGGGAAAGTGGTTTTAGCAACAAAAACCACTATTGTCACGCTACTTTGGGGCAGTTTTAGATTTTCTCAAAAAAAATGCGATATAGGTCCCTGAATGACACGTGTACTTTAGAAACCGCCTATATCACGTAATTTTTAGGAATTAACTATCGAACTCAAAATTACGCGATATGGGTCCCTGGCCGTTGGATCAAAGGTGGGTAGATCCAACGGTAGAGATTGGAGCGCGATAAGACAAGATGCGCGGGCGGAAGGAGGGGGGCAGAGCCAAGATGGTTTTAATCTCGACCGTCGGATCATAGAAATGAGCAGTCAGGATTTGTCGAGGGGGAAGGTAGGTCCCAACGGAGTTGGGCCTATCGGGTCAAATATGGACCGTAGGATCAAAAAGATTTAATGGCTTAGATTTAATCTTGGGGCTAATGGAATAAAATATGAGGCGAGGGTCGGGCAGAGTTTGGGTTAATGCGGGCCATTGATCTACAGAGATCAACGGTAGATATTCATCGAAAACTTTATACAGCGGTGTTTTATGAATTTAACAAAGGGTGTCAAGCTTCAATCTAGGCCGTCGGATGTATGAAATGGACGGTCTAGATCCCATCGCAAGGTCACCAATCGGCGGGGGAGAGAGGAAAGGCGCAGAGAAAAATTGCAATGCGATTAAGTAAGGACCGTTGATCTTAGGACCAAATCAATGGCGGAGATTTAACTGCGGAGGTTGAAAGGAAAAGGGATGGGCTTTGAAATGGAGCAATGTGGACCGTTGGATCTGGGTCTGGCGGGGAAGATCTATGGCTAGGAAACCATCGTAAGCTGGCCAATCAGAGGGGGGCAATAACTATTAAAATATTTTCAACGAAAAAACTCTGATGCGATTAGCGCTCGGGACTTAATAGCTTGGTCCTGGGTGCGGGTTATATGGTGGGGAAGTGGTTTGAGGGGTTTTAACCAAATGGGGCTTATCAGAATCGGAAAAAGGAAAGGACCTTTCAAATGTGCCCAATGAATACTTGCGATGCGAGACTTCGTCGATCGTTGATTGGTTTTAGATCAATGACTGGTATTCGCCCAACCAATGAACATTCGAGACTTATAAAAACATAGGAAAGAGGGTTTTTTAACAAAATACAAAGGAAATTTTGTATCGAGGAGGGTTTTATATACAAAGGCTCGATCGCAATCAGGGATTTTAAAAGCGAGAGGTAACAAAACTCAATGGAATGCCTGATTGCAATTGCGCAATTGGGCCCCAAATCTTGGCTTTAACACCGGTTTTATGCAGAAATAAAGCGGCTGGGGGCTAGGGCCAAAAGGGCTTAAGACCTTAGCACAAAAAGGCTGTTTTTTATGATTTTTCAAGTATTTCAAAGGATTTTGAAAGCTTCCGATAAGGTAAAAAGGAGTTTTAAACCTTATCAAAGGGGTTTTTATGAAGGGAAGAAGGGAAATGAGGAAAAATAGAGGAATCTTATGAGGAAAAAGGGGACAAAAATGAAGGTTAATAATGAGTGAAAAGAGGGGTAAAATGAAAAAATGGGTTTTTAGCAGTCTTTTCTTCAAGCAAACAATAGATTTTTCAGGTTTATGAGGGAAACAATAGTGAAGATTAACTCAGGGAAAAAAGAATATCATGAGACTTCAAAAGATGATAGGTTTTGAAAGGAAGCTATCTCTTGAAGGCTTGAAGACAAAAGTCCAGCCACCTCTTGGTATAACAAAATTTATAGGTGGCTAACAGTGCCCTTACATTATTATTGTTAGATTAGGTAGGATTATATTGCAACCCCATGGAGTCCTATATATAGAAAGGAGGTTTTGTCATTTGAATCATCCAAGAATTGTTCATTTATGTAATGTAAAGGAGGCTTCCACCTCGAAGTGGCTGATTTCTAAGGCTTTAATATTTATTTTCTTCTATTTTTGGAGCTGGTTTCATAACATTTGGTATCAGATCTTTCGAGTCTAGGGTTTTTCTACTTCAAACAGGTCATCGTAGAATTTTCGCTATAACGTTTTTTCTACGAGGGTTCAGACCCTAAAAAAAAACCCAATTCAAATAAGGCTTGAGGAATGTCACGTAAAAATTTCAGTCTTGGTTCGCAAAATTTTCGGAGATATGATCTGTGGAATTTATTGTTTTTGCAAGCTCCTGAATTTCATCTAAAAGAGGTGACCTTGGGGAAATCGCCATAACTCTCTCTCTCTGAGCATCAGACTGGAATCCTGTAAAGAGAGACCAAAATTAAATAGACTGTAGTTTCCTGTGTATCAATTTCAAAGCTGAAGGAAGAAACGGTGAGACGTGGAACGTCGTACAAATACGCTCTACTGAACCAGTCCATAATTAAGTCATTGTGATATATTTAGCATAACTTTTCCTTGAAGAATCCAAATCAGGTAAGACCTGTGGCATTCAAAATAAGATTTAGAGGGCTACTGCAGGACTGAATTTCAGATATTGAGGATCTAAAATGACAAAGATAACTCAGTTTCAATATTGAGCTCCTCAAAAGCAAGAAAAAGGTGTGTATTTTTTTTCAAATTCCATAAGTCTTGTTTGAAAAATCAGTTTGAAGTGATTACAAGGGAATATTGAAGCATAGATATCAGAATTGGGTTCTAAAATTCCCCCTAAAAATAATTCAAAATCCATTAATCCATCAGAATACTCTACTATGATGCATGAAGAGGAAGAATTGTAGTTTGGTATATCAAAATCACGATACCAAGTGCAAAAAATTTCAATCTTACAAAGAGAAATCAAAGATGACATTGATGTTTTAAAAGAAATAATTAAGGCTAAGTTGGACGGTTTGAAGGATCAAATGAAAGTTAATATGGATGATAAATTAGTGGAAGATAATATCGAACATCAAGAATAAGTTCTCCAACTCTCAAAATATAACCTAACTTTGGTGTAGAATCGAATGAAACAATAGGAAGATCAACATCGCAGTGAAATGCATTCTGAAGTAGTCACATAAACAATAACTTGAAAACTATGAAATCAATCAATTTCAGAGTATCTCAACAAGTGGAAGAACTTATCCCTTGAAGATTCCACATGGGACGATGATAATTTTATACACAAGCATCAAGAAATAATCAAGCATTGAGGACAACACTTGTTTGAAGGAGAGGGGCATGTTAGGTCCTTATATTACTAGTGTAGTCCCTTATTGTGTTAGTGTAGCCCCCTTATTGTTATTTTTATAGCCCTGTAATCTCTATATTTTTATTATTGTGCCCCATAAAACCCCATTATTGTTATTATAGTGCCCTTACATTATTATTGTGAGGTCATCTAGGATTATATTGTGACCCCATGGTGTCCTATATATAGAAAGGAGGTTTTGTCATTTGAATCATAAAATAATTATTCATTTATGTAACGTAAAGGAGGTTTTCCCCTCGAAGTGGCTGATTTCGAAGGCATTGATATTTCTTTTCTTCTATTTTTGGAGTTGGTTTCATAACGTTTGGTATCAGAGCTTTGGAGTTTAGGGTTTCACTGCTTCAAACAGGTCATCATGGAATGTTTGCCATAATTTTTTTCTACGATGGTAAAGACACTAAAAAACAAAACCCATTTCAAATAAAGCCTAAGGAACATCTTGTAAAAATTTCAGATCTTGGTTCGCAAAATTTTTGGATATATGATCTTGGAAGTTATGGTTTTTGTAGGCTCTCGAATTTCATCTAAAAGAGGTGACCTTGGGAAAATCGTCATAACTTTCTCTCTGAGCATCGGATTGGAATCATATAAAAAGTGGCCAAAAAAATATAGATTGTAGTTTCCTTTGTATTCATTCCAGAGCCAAAGGAGGAAATAGTGACACGTGGCATGCCGTACAAATTCTCTCTACTGAACCAATCCATAATTAGGTCATTATGGGATATTAAGCATAAGTTTGTCCCAAAGAATACAAATTAGGTCAGACCTGTGGCATTCGAAAGAAGATTTAGAGGGATACTACAAGACTAAATTTCAGATATTTAGGATCTGAAATAACAAAGATAATTCAGTTTCAATATTAAGCTCCTCGAAAGCAAGAAAAATGTGTGTATTTATTTTTCAAATTGCATAGGTCTTGTTTGAAGAATCAATTTGAAGTGATTACAACAACATATTGAAGCATAGATATCATAATAGGGTTCTAAAATGCCCCGTAAAAATAATTCAAGACCCATTAAGCCCTCAGAATACTCTACTATGATGCGTGAAGAGGAACAATTGTAGTCTGATATATCAAAATTATGGTACCAAGTGAAACAAATTTTGATCTTACAAAGAGTAATCAAAGATGACATAGATGTTTTAAAAGCAAAAATGAAGGCTAAGTTGGACAGTTTGAAGGATCAAATGAAATCTAATATGGATGATAAAGTAGTGGAAGATCATATCGAGCATCAACAACAAGCTCTCCAACTCTCAAAGGATAACCTAACTTTGGTGCAGAATCGAATGAAACAACAGGAAGATCAACATTGCAGCGAAAGAAGTTCTAAAGCAGTCACAAAAACAAGAACTTGACAACTACAAAATTTATCAATTTTAGAGTATCTAAACAAGTGGAAGAACTTACCCATTGAAGATTCCATATGGGAGGATGAGAATTTTATACACAAGCATCAAGAAATAATCAAGTGTTGAGGAAAACACTTTTTTGAAGGAGAGAGGCATGTTAGGTCCCTATATTACTAGTGCAGTCCCTCATTGTGTTAGTGTATCCCCCTTATTTTAATCTTTTATACCCTTTTAGTCCCCATATTATTATTATTGTTCCCCATAAAACCCCACTATTGTTATTTTAGTGCCCTTACATTATTATTATTGTTAGGTCGGCTAGGATTATATTGTGACCCCATGGAGTCCTATATATAGAAAGGAGGTTTTGTCATTTAAATCATCCAAGAATTATTCATTTATGTAATGTAAAGGAGGTTTCCCCCTCAAAGTGGCTGATTTCTAAGGCATTGATCTTTCTTTTCTTCTATTTTTGGGGTTGGTTTCATAACATCTAGAAACTCTCCATGAAATGACTTTAAAGAAACCAGTGTTTCACTTCAATTAACTTAATATATTGGCCTATAATATGTGACCCTAATCCTGATTACATTCTCTATGGTGGCTTAGTATCAGTTATAACCTATGGAATTAATTTTAACATTTTATTTACTTTATAATATGGTAATAAATTTAACATCGGTTATCCAAGGCAGTATAATTCAAAACTAGGAATTTGATTGGGAAGTCTGATTGGCTTCATCTTAATGCCAAAACCCGGTGATCTTCATCGAAATGAACTGAATCCTTCCAATCTTATAACTACTAATATAAATTTATCGATATCCAAAGTAATTCAATGGAACGAGGATAAAGGAAAGACACAATTATCGAGGCATGTACAAATTTTATTAAAAATTTTGGTTCATTTTACAGCTAGGCTATTTGTCTGCAATGGCATTGACCCTGCAAACCCCTTAATTTTGAACCTAAAAGACTGGAAATATATGCCCTAGTTGAGTCTGCTAATTTAATTTAACAAGGAAAAATTTTGTAAGGTATATATACCTCCGAACAAAACAGCTGGAGATAAGAAGAATAAGTGATGAAAAGTGAAACTCAATGAAGCTTTCCTAGCTTTCTTGCAACTCTTACCCAGAATCGATGACAAAAGGCTTCAATGTGCTTCCATGCAAATCCTCTGCCGGATATCAAGAGGGGCTCGTCATAGTGTGTGGCGAGGAGATGAGGATCATCTACGTAGGAGGCATCCATTGAAACCCTCAGGATGAGTGGAACAGAAACATAAGAGACAACTGAAAAGATAAGTACAAATTCATCTAATTAATTAATGTAAAAGTAGACGAATTAATAAATATGTGGCAAGCTTCAAATGGCTATTCACAGACGATGAAAGCTTGCAAAGTATCTCCCCCTTAAAAACATCTTCAGCGTAATAATATACACCAACGTAAATCAAATAGCAACGTACCATAGTAATCAGTGACTCATGAATTGTACACATGGTTTCAAAACTAAGTCTCATGCCTTGTTACAAGAACTATTTTGTTGACGTAGTTTGATACTTTATTTCCTCCAAGTTTTATACCCCATAATAAATCATAGATTTAATATAAATTATTTTTTGTTCTATTAATTACTCAGAGAAGTAAAACCAAATGTATATTTACAAAATACACAATTAATTTTTGATATTCCAACATATATTCACAACCCATATTTCAACCAATGTCAATCAATTCTTCTGATGTCTCTTCTTTTTATGTTATCACCTATTTGAAGACATTCCAGGATGGTTGCTGTAAAAAAACTTAAAATATACAAAAATTAAATCTTAAGTTATTATAAGGAAATATTAACTATTACTCACAAACTTTTATACCAACACTTTTCTTCCTTATCTTCATGTTTTATGTGATGAATGGGTTCCATTTTGTATTCTTTCTACAAGAAAATACTTGAAAATCAATATTTAATGCTAAATTATTTTTTTATATGTACCTAATAGAAATTTTTTATGGTTACATACATTTAAAGCATGTTTCTATTGAGATGAATTCTCTTATGATGCAATTATGTCCATTTCTTTTACCATCTCCTTGTACATTTTTTTGGACATTCCTACTGCCATTTTTTAGATATCATCTCGTTGATCCTTTGGATTTTCATAACCTTCCTGAAAAAAGGTAATAAACTATTTTTATAGAGATATATGAAAACTAAATATAACAAAATTATATGTATATGTAGTAACATATATACATATAATTCTAGAAAATAATTTTAATTAGGAATATTAATTTTTGAATGATTTTTTTGTTGTTGTATTTTTTTTCTATTGCAATTCTAACATGTCTCACTGACTATTTCTTTAGAAACACTTCATATATTTTTAATATAACTTTGTTCATGGAATCATTGGATTTATTTTTGTATTGTAAGTGGAAAGTATGTATATACGTTTATTCCATTATATCACCCATAGTTCTGTAAAATTATTTCCCCCTTTTGTTAACTTCCAACACCAATCCAGATGAGATAAGGACCAATTCATCGTCATTTACATGTTCTATAATGTTTTTCTTCTTAGAACAACATTATTTTCCTTCGTTTTTGGTTCCTATAGAACATTAAACATATTTTAATTAATATATTCTTTGAAAGATGTTATCTAATATTCTTAAGTGTATTATTAATAAACAGTACAAAAGAAAAAAAACTCACATTAAATAGTATTTTTCATTTACTTGATTCATCCTTCTACAATTTTTCCATCAAGATTTAATGCTCTTTTGCACTTATATAATAAATAATATTATCAAGCTTCCTCATTTTATGGTTCTGCATGACACACACTAACCAATACATATGATTTAAACTTACATAGAGTTCAAACATATTAATTTTGTAAAGAATTTACAAAGAACTTGCATTTTTTTCTTTTTTGGATGTGTTATCATTGTGTCGATCAATGTTTTTTCTCCTTTACCACTTCTCGAACATTTTTTTATGAATATAAAACATGTACCATTTAATATGGAAGCAATTAAATATATTTTATAAATAAATCACATAAATTTTAGCCAAAAAGAGCTTTGGAAACCTGTGCATTTATGTGAATTTAATAAACACAATGGCCATTTAATTATTAAGCACTCACAATGAATTTTTTTTTTAAACATTAAATTATGGTCATGTGATATGTAATGATAAAAGTAGCACCATCACAGTAAAAACTAAAAACAAGAAAATAAACACATACTTTTTGACTTAACAATGTTATTGTTAATAGGCACCGCGATGTGTTATATAAAAATGGGGCACTAGTGCATTATCCTTTAGTAAATGCACTAGGCATTTAATTATTGAGCACCGATAATGAAAATTAATTAAAACAAACATGAATAATCAATGCATTTTTTAAAACATAGCACACCGGTAAACGGAATATGTTTTAAAAAAAAATAGACATAGTCGATAGGGTTTGGTTCCCATTCAATAACTGATCCCCGTGCTTTACATGTAAAACACCTTATATATAGTAATACATAAACCCCTTAAATCTAAAATTCCTAAAATGAAAATCCCTAATTGTGAAGTGGTAGAGGAAGTTAAACCCTAATTTGAAATTTTGTAGTCACATACACAAGAATAAACAAGGGTTTAAGGTAAGTATTGATTTTTTTTGTTTTTCGAATTTCATTTAAATCTAAATAGGAATAGAGATTGTAAAAAAATTTATTATTAAAATCAAAAGTAAATTTTCTACTATGCAGGATTTTTATTTTTTTTGAATTTTAATTAAATCTAAGATCAATTGTAAAAAAAATTTTCAATAAAATTAATAGTAAAATTTAATTTTTTTACTAAGAATGGGTTTGAGTGAATCACCATACCTTTCAAATTCTAATCTTCTAAAAAGTTGATCTATTTTTCCAAAGTATTCTAATGCTCCATAGTGTTCCCAATATGTCTCTCTTGCAAATCTCTCTTTTAATTAAATCTAACATAAATTGTAAAAAAAATTATTAGTAAAATCAACAGTAAAATTCTAAAATTTTACTATACAAGGTTTTGAGTGAATCATAATATATTTTCACTTCTGATCTTCTGAATAGTTTTTTTTTTGTTTTGAAAGTATTTAGCTGCTCCATAGTGCTCCAATTTTGTCTCTCTTGTAAATCTTTCCCTTGAAATTTTGAGAAAAATAATGAAATGGTGAATACCTTCTTACAATTTAAAAGAATTTGTGAAATCAGATTTCAAAAAATCATTTGCCGCTTATTTGTCAATTTGAAAAAAACAAACGCATGTTTTTTTTGTTTTTTTCATTTTTTCGAAATGTTAGCACATTTCATAAACAAATGCACTAGTATGTTTTTGAGTGATGTGCAGGAGTTAAGATAACTTATCGATGCACTAAATTTTTATAATGCACCGATATGACATAATTCCTTTTTTTATTTTCTAAATCCTGGAAACCAGTGTAGTTATTATTTTAACTCCTCAATGCGGTTATTGGTGAAACATATCAGTGCAATTAGTTTTAGAAGAGCACTGATATGATAAAATCCCTTTTTTATTTTCAAAATCTCAGAAATTGGTGCAATTATTCTTTTAACGGTCCAGTGCGGTTTTTATTGAAACACATTGGTTTGATTAGTGTTAAAAGAGCACAAATATGATGCAATTTATTTTTTAATTTGGAAATCTTGAAATCTAGTTTCATTATTATGTTAACACATCGGTGTTGTTATTATTGAATGCATTAGTGCGTTGAAGTTTACAATATCGCCAATGTTCTTTAAAATTTATTTGAATTTTTATTTTCACATTAAATGGTATATTCATTTCAAATTATCCTTTATGATGCATCCACATGCATTACAATAGTTCATAGTATGCATTTTTCGCTTTAAGTCGCTTATTCTTGAAAAATGGTTTGAAAACTGTATTGAAATTCATATTGTGGTTATATGGTTCTCAAAATTAAATTTAGGTATGTACACAAAATTTTATTGTTGATTTTGCTCAAATGCAGAAATAAAATCTCATAGTATCAAATGGCCAATTCTTTAGATTCCAACTCGTTCTATATTGCTCCAAGTCCTTTGCGAAGTTCTCCCTTTCCATCTCTAGTAAGTTCATTTTTTATCTATATTTTAATTATCTAATTGATTTTCTTTTATATCCATGTCCATTTGAATAAAAATGTATACAAATTTGGAGGATCTTGATTCAGAATCGAGTTCAGATGCATAAAATATTCCCCCATTTCAAAAATATCAAAAACTCTTATGAGGAGCAGCATACATCAAGAAATTAGTAGATGAAAATGGACAAACGTTTCACCCTGCCAATTGGAACATGGCATCTTCCAGCAGCAATCTTGGGTCAACGACGGTAATGATTTTTTGGTATAATGTAATTTCAACAAATTGATCGCATTGTGCTTGCTAATATCATTGATGTAATAATTTTCAATATTGTTTAAAATTAGATTCTAATGATGATGAGTGACCCACCTACCATCTTCCAGATCACCCCACTATATAGTCAAATCGATATAAGGCTACATTAAGAGAAAAAATCAGACAGGAAGCATATAAAGAATGGTTGAATCAACCACCTATTCAATCCCAACTACATCCAAATTCACAAATTAGGAATGAATACAATAATAGTAGTTCTTCATCACAAGTTGGCAATGGAGGCAGTCAAATAGAGGTTGGTATGGATGATTACCTACGAGATACAACTCCCATGGATGAAATGTTGTTAGATACATTCCAGAATTTTGAGCTAGGAGATGGTGCTTATATCATTGATAGATTATTTGAAAGCCTAAAATTTTCTCCCACCGCCCCTCTCTTTGGACCTTGTGGCTAGTCAAAGTCTACCCATCTGGGGACAAGGATGTTAATGTACAACATAAAAGAAATTTTTTTCATGGTGAATGCATGTTTGTCGACAATATTGAGGTAATTGACAATGTTCAAGTTCCTTATATTTTGATATCAAATATTGTCACACAATAAACATTAAAAATGGTCAATTTTATGAACATTAAATATTGATATTGTAGGCTTTGATTTCCCACAAACTACAGGTTAATAAAAGGTAATTTTTCGAGTGATAATGTATTTCCTGATAGCTATGAAGATGAAAAATAGTTGTTGAAAATTTTGGTTGTTTATTACATATCATATCACGCATGTCTAAATGATTGTATTTTATATAGAGGAGAATATGTAGACAAATAGACTCATGTCTGAAATGTGGGCATGAAAGGTACCATAAATAAAAAAGGGGTAAATCACGTGGTCCTCCTCATAAGAATTGAGGAACATGGATATAATCTCAAGGATTCAAACACTCTTTCAAAGAAAATATTTAGCTATGTTTCAGGGATGGCATGCCCCAAACAAAAGTGAGTCAGGAGTTATGTAAATCCTAATAGATTTAATAGCCATGAAGCATATAGATGATACATGGCCTGAAAAATTCAAGGATGAAGTATGAATTATATGACTCAACATAGCCATGGATGGCGTCAACCCATATTCCCTTCAAAACACAAATTATATTGTTTGGCATGTAGTAGTGATCAATAAAAATAACCCCCCCCCCCCCCCCCTCATGGTTGTCCGTGAAGAATGAACATCTTAAGTTGGCTCTCATAGTCCCCAGTAGAAGACAAGTGAAGAATATGGATGTCTACTTACAACCATTGGTGTATGTGAAGGAATTATGGGAAGGGATTTATCTTCCTTATTGCATTAAATCTGCACCAATTCCATTTTCTAAGGCATCACATTCCACAATAAAAAAAATTGTGAAGTCTAGCATAGCTAAGACCAGTGCTTGGCACATTGCCTCTTTAAGATGTTAAAAGGCCTTAGTTTCTTCTACAATCCAAGAAAATACATCTTTCTTCAGTGATGATGTTATAGGTGCCATTATTCTCCCATAATTCTTAACAAACTTAACCCCTTAAATCCTCGAATATTCTTTATGGTTGTGGAGATTTTCCATTACTTAATGGATTTAATTTTGTTAGGGTCTACCTTAACACCCTCATGAGATACAATATAACCCAAATATTCCACCTCCCGTACTCCAAAGAAACATATGGAGGTTTTTGCATATAAATGTATCTCCTCCAATAGTTTGAGCACCCTATCAACATGTTGAACATGATCCTTCCAAGACTTGTTGTAGATTAGTATATCATAAAAAAATACTAGGGAAGGGTTTGAAAATGGAATTCATCAAAACTTGAAATGTGGAAGGTGAATTGGTAAGGTTAAAAGGTATGACCAAAAAATCATAATGACCCTCATGAGTTTTGAATGTTGTTTTCAAAATGTCTCAAGTCTTCATTATAATTTGTTGATATCTAGAACAAAGATCCAGCTTGGTGAATTAAATTTCTCCCTGTAATTCATCCAATAATTCATTAATTATGGGGATGGGAAATTTATCTTTAATAGTGAGCTTGTTGAGATCCCTAAAATCTGGACACATATGCCATGATCCATCCTTCTAGTGCACCAATACTACTAGAGCAAAGAAATAACTCTAACTAGGTTGAATTATACCAACCTCTATCATTTCAGCAACCATATGTTCAATCTCAATCTTTTGAGCATAAGGATATTTGTAATGCATGATGTTTGGAGGAACACTTCCTGGGATCAAATGAATAGCATGATCATGATCATGAATAAGTGGGAGTCCTTTGGGAGTCTCAAACACCTTAGAATTATTATCCAAGATTTTTTGGCGATCTGGAGAAATAGATGATTTTGATGTTTGAACCTCTACTGAGCATAATTGTGCAATTACACCTAGTTGTTATTTCTTCAAAAAAAATTTCATGAAATTAGAGATTATTATCTTTCTTGGCTTCCTTGTGATACCCTATAATTCAACTTCCTTTCCTCCCAAAAAGAAATTCAAGAAAAATTCTTGAAAATTAAATGTTATGGTCACCAAAGATTGTAACCATTGTACTCCTAGTACAACATCAACACCACCCATTGGAATGGAGAGAATTGGACTATTAAATACATATTCCCCCATGGTTAGCTTGATATTATGGCAATTTCTAAAGAAATTTATATTTCCTCCATTTGCAGCCATCACTTGACACTCTGGTGTTGGGTATAGGAAGCAATTTAATTCCTTGGGTACCTTACAATGAATAAAATTATGGGTACTACTTGAATCAATAAGCACTATTACATTTTTATTCTTGATATTACCTTCTATCTTGAGAGTTTGAGGAGTGGTAATTCCTACCAATGCATATCGGGATATGGTCAGATTCATTTCTTGTTCCTCTAGGGTTGGTTCCTGGTGTATATCCTCTTCTTTTGAAGTTTCTTGTTCCTTTTCTTCCTCCTCTTTACAATATATGTAAAATAATTTCTTATCAACACACTTATGACCTTTAGTGTATTTGTTATCACAACTATAGCACAACCCTTTTTCTCTTTTTTTTTCCAATTGTTGTGGTGTCAACCTTATAGATTGTGGAAGTCTAGGAGTAGTAACACTTCCATATTTATAGTTGTGAGTGGTAGTCTTCCTTTTCGCCATAATTTTTCTTTCAATTTTTCTTTCCAACCTGAATGCCTTCTCCAATGTATCAGGTTCCCAAAGGCGAACATCATGTTGGATGTTATCCTTTAGATTCCCTATGAATACATCAGTCCTATGTTCCTATGGAATATTATTGACTGTTATATTTAATTTTTGGATGTCCTCAATGTGCTCCATCATTGAACCCTTTTTCTTAATATTTATTAACTGGATAAAGAAGATGTTGCTCTTTGTATCCTCGTAATGTGTTATCATTTCCTCCATAAAAATTGACCAAGTGACCAGTGGTTTATGGGAACAAAGCCATTGATACCATACAAACTAGTTTTGTTCTAAATATAAATTTGCAATGTGTACCTTTTGTGTTTTTTGCACATTATGGAGCTCAAAGTATTGCTCCATTTTTAGTATCCATGTTATCGGATCCTTTCCATCAAGATTTCTCATATATATATTTGGAATATGGTGGGTCTTAAATCCAATATTAGAGTCTATGAAATCATGCTTAACATTTCTTTTGTTCTCATCATGAGTTTCCTCTACTACCTTTTCGCCATTAGGAAGCTTTTCTTGCAGCAACCTTGCCAAACCTTCCTTCAAACCTTCCATGTCTTTCTTCAAATATTCTATGTTAGCTTCCATCCTTTCATGCCATCCATCAACCCATTCATATTAGCTTCCATGTATTCTTTTAAACCATATATTTCACATTTTAGTTCACTTTTGATTGTTCTATGTGAGAGCGAAATTTGTTGCACTTGTTCTCTTAATTTTGATAAATCATGCTGCAATTCTTCCTCTTCATGTGTCATAGTAGAGTTTTTTGAGGGCTTAATGGGTATAGAATTATTTTTTGGAGGAATTTTATAACTCAATACTACTATCTTTGATTCAATGTGCCCTTGGAATCACTTCAAATTGATTTTTCAAAAAAATGTTATGTAAATTTGTTTGAAAATATACACACCTTTTTCTTGCTTTTAGGAGCTCGATAGTGAAATGGTTGTAACTCTATAATTTCAGATACAAAATATATGAAATTTGGTCCTATATTATCCCTCTGAGTCTTCTTTCCAATGCCATAGGTTAGACCTGATTTGGATTCTTCAAGAAAAAGTTATGCACAATCTCCCACAATGACCTAATTAAGGACTATTTCAGTAGAGTGAACTTGTATGTCATGCCACGTGATGAGATTCATCATTAGACATATTTGGAGGGGTTAATGGTCACTTTTTTGGCTTCTTAGATCTGTTTTTCTTGAATTTTTATTATTATTTGGTTTTATGATGCTAGTATATGTGACGATTAAGGCTAACATACTTGGAGTGCCTAATATGAGGTTGAGTGCAGAAAATCATGAGTTATTAAGAATTTTTATACAGATTTTATCATAAATACTTGGAGGCATGAACTCGATATTTGTTTACTTAGAGTCAAGTGGACTCAATCACCCCAAATATTCTCTCTAGCAATTTGAGTTTCAGAGGCAGCCAAGCAAATCAAAGAGGAGTGAACTCAATCTTTGTTTACTTGGAGTCAAGTAGACTCAATCACCCCAAATATTCTCTCTAGCAATTCAAGTTCCAGAGGTAGCCAAGCAACTCAAAGAGGATTGCACTTGAACTAAGAGTCAAGTGGACTCAATCACTATTTTCTAAGGAGTTTTTGGTAGCTTCCCTATAGAATAAATAGAGCAAAGATAGAGCTAGGAAGGAGTTGATTTTAGTTGCAACTTTTTTGCAAGATATTGAGCTTTTTACTTAGTGATCAAACTTTCATAAATGTATGAGGTTATTCTTTTATGAAATGAGTAGACTAATTTCATTTTACTAATTTAATTTTTAGAGAGATAGGTTCATGGGTTAGGGCCCAATCCATGTGCCTCAACCTCTATGTTGTATTTGTTCTCTGTTTTTTGTCATTCAATTAGTTCTGCTTCTGATAGTTTCATTACTGTTTAGTTTTTCTTTCAGTGTGTTGCTGTAGTTTTTCATTTTCTTATGAGAGTAATAGAATAGAGGAAAACCAAAAAGTTGTGGATCAAGACCACCTTCTCATCTCTATCAATAGGGCTCGAGGAGGGCGAACCTTCCCACAGACCCAAAAATTGACATTAGGGGAATTTTGAGGTCTAAAACGGGCCTCATAAGGAAAATGTACAATCAAAATTCACTTTATGAGAACCAATCACATTTTAGAGGATACCATCATCCCTAATGGTTGAGGTGGCATTGCTTGAGTTAAAGGTATTTACTTGTCACATTCTTAATGGTGAATAAAAACTCATGGTTAACCATGGTAGTGCTCTAAGTACTTTTAAAGTCATAAAGTAAAGTACTCATAATAAATTCCATTTCATACATTTTGAATAAAATATTATTATTGTCATTTCATATTTTTTGAAAGAAACAATTCATATCCATGGTAGTGCTCTAAGAATTTTTAAAGTCATAAAGTAAAGTACTCATAATAAATGTCATTTCATACTTTTTGAATAAAATATTATTATTTTCATTTCATATTTTTTGAAAAAAACAATGCATATCCCGACATGTTACATGTTATATATAGTATATTAATTACATGTTATTATATAATTTAAATAATATAAATTTTTATTAATAGTATATTATATAATTAAGAATTTATGACTTTATATTTATATTTTATTTCAAGTTATTTAAACACAAAGGAAAAATGCATTAGTTGTTCAATGATAATGATTTTTTCTTGAAAAGCTTATTCTTATTTATAGTCACATCAATACAATTTTTTTATTAATTTTATTTTGGTACAACTTTTGAATTGAATTTAACCATTGTTACATAGATTTTGATGCAAAAAGTGAATTGAAAATTCATAAATATTATTTTATTGGGTTAACTATTATTTTATTATTTCCTTAGGAGGCCCATTTTAGACCTCAAAATTCCCCTAATGTTTATGTTCACTATCTATAAGATTAAAAGTAAAGTTGCATTACCATTTTCAGCCTTCCTTTTTGTATTATATTTTCATGCAGTTGCCTGTTTTTCATGCATAGACAAACAGAGGTGTTTGCAGGAGTTAGTGATCAAGCCCCAAAGCAACTTCGTGGTGCTTCCCCTCTTAATTTTCCATCTCTATACTCACAACCTGAGCATTGATGTTATGCCCTCCATTCCCTCTTGTTTTCTGCTTATTTTAACTGAATCACCCACCTTTTATTCCCAAAAATACTTAAACCCTTAAGCTCATCCCATTCTTTTGTTTTTATCATTCACAAATGCCTTACCCATTTATAACGCAAAATGCTTGAAAAACATTTGAATTCGACCTTTCGCCCTTGCTCCTCGAACTTCCCGCTATTGTACATTGCAAATTGCAAATGGTAGTGTTTAGTTTATTTCTTTAACACTTATCACTCCCATCTTTCAATTGCGATATTGCAATATCGCATATCGCACTTTGCACCTTTTCCCTTTTTCTTTAAGAATTACTGCTTCCAAATGTCGATTGCGCTATTTCACTTGTTTGGCCTCCAGTCCCACTACCACATCATCCGCTGCATTACACATCACACATCGCTTTATTTCTCTTTTTCTTTTAAGACTTACCGCTATCCCTCCAACTTTGTGATATTGCAATAGCGATATCGCACTTCACACTTCGAAAATTTCCCCGAGCAACACTTCTGCTATCCCTCCAACTTTGAGATATTGCGATTGCGATAGCGCACTTCACACTTTGCAACTTTTACCACATTGCAAATTGCTCATCGCAAATTTTTCCCTTTTCTTTTAAGATTTACTGCTCCCCTCTTCCGATTGCAATATTGAGATTGCGCTCTGCCACCAGTCCTACTGCCACGTCTCTTGTCACAAACCTTTTCCCCTTTATTTTAAGACCTAGCACTCTTTTTGTCGATTGTGATAATTCGATATTGCATATGGCAGATCACAAACTTTTCCCTTTTCGCATTTCTCATTTCATAGTTATTTCCTTTTCGCAATTCACATTTCGCAGTTATTTCCCATCACATTTCGCACGTCGCAGATTTTAGCCCATCGCACTTCGCATTTCAAAACTTTTTCTTCATCGCACTTTTCAAATTTTTCCGCTCCGAAGAATTTTTGTGCTATAATAAAATTTTAACCAAGTTTGAACCCCCGCTTTCCACTTCTAAGCCTTGTTTCATGTGTTAAGCCCTCCATTAGCCTATTTATCCTTTTTTTCCTCCGAGCTGCAAATCAACACTTTTTCAATCAGAATTAAGTCATGGATACCTTAGCTACATGGATAGAATCATTATAGATAGACTAGAGGATAAGTAAAGTGCATTTAGCCATTTTTCCAAGTTAAGTGTGGTTTAGAATTAGTTTCATTTCTGCAATTCCTTTCTACACATTAAATTAGTTTCATTTTCGTCATTTCCTTTCTGCAAATTAAGTATTTTCCTTTCTTCCATTTCCTTCCAGCAATTTACTTTTGGGGTTTTATCATAGTTTAGGAAATAGTACCCTTTCGTAAAGAAAAAGAGGATGACATGAAAAAAATGCATCTGTTGTGTATATAGCGTTGTCAGCTCCAAGTTTGTATGAACATCGGGTTGATAAAGTAAAGTAGGGTAGCCACTAGGAGTTGCAACACTCTTGGTGAAATACCAAGGCTCTCCACCACATGTCACTGTTTAGTCCTTCAACTCTGAAATAGATATACATGAAACTACAATCTGTGCAATTTCAACCAATTTTTATAGAATTCAAATCTGATTCCTGAAACAAAAGTTATGATGATTTTCCCTTAGTCACCTGTTTAAGATGAAATTTTGGATCCTGCAAAACCCCTACCTTCCACAGATCATATCTCCAAAAATATTGTGAACCAAGGTCTAAAATTCGGGCACAAGGTTCATCAGGAGTTCATCTCAACTGGGTTTTTGGTTTAGATTCTGAAGCTTCATATAAACAAAGTTATAGAAAAAATTCCACAATGACTTGTGTGTAGTAGCGAATCCCTAGAATCCAAAGCTCTGAAACCAAATGTTAAGAACCCGGGTCATAAAATAGAAGAATATATAGATCAAAGACTTAGAAATCAGCCTCTTCGAGAGGGAAACCTCCTTTACATTACATAAATGAACAATTCTTGGATGATTAAAAATGACAAAACCTCCTTTCTATATAGAGGAGTCCAAGGGATCATAATATAATCTTAGCTGACATAACAATAATAATGTAAGGGAAAAAAAATAACAATAGTGGGTTTCTATCAGGCACAATAATAAAAATATGGGGACTACATAGGCACAACAATAATAATAAGGGGGCTACAATAAAAATAATAAGGGGCTACACTAGTATTATGGGGACCTAGCAAAATGGATTTATGTATACGATTTATCAAGACCCATCACAAAATAAAGGAGTTTTATGTTGTACGACATATGTGCTTACACCATGCATTGTTATCCAGGAGTAGAATTTTTCTCTGGTAAATTACATGTTTATTTGTTTTTTTATATATGTAACAATATTGTTTCGCATATTAATTTAATTCATTGCAATTTTTCGGATATTCATGATTTCTTATGTGCCCTGTATTATACAATAATTTCACGGGTCTTATAACAAAATGGTATCATGTATGTAGATGTTGTTGACCTTCTCTAAAGGCTAGGTGGTCCGAACACCTATAAAAGACAGTGTATGAATGCTCCAGGGTATTTCCCCCAGAAGAACACCCTTACAGAAGAGTGACATCCACTTTCAATGGTAAACCAAAGAGAACACAAAGGCATGTAATAATGACACCAGTTGAATGACTTAGATCATATGAGAGAGAGAAGGAGAGAGAGATTACAAAATTTTTTGATTCAAATGGGGAGACTATGTTTGATGAACCAATATTCTTTGACACCTATGTTGAGAAATTTCCCATTGGGATAAAAATGAAATATGCTTTTTATGAGCCCACATATTGTGAGAATCTTAAGATTTCCCACTTATTATATCCCATGCATATATTTAAAAATGTTTCAACTTTTTTATGGAGGCACATATCATCAAAATAAAATTATACATTGGTTGTTAGGAGAGATCTTATTTCTTCAAAAACTAAAAAGAAACATTGGCCAAGACAAGAAATTAGAGGAGAGGTTGGTTCCTCTTGTCTTTCAAAGAATGTGATTTCCCATGGATTTTAAATAATGATGATATTTATTTGGAAAATGAATCTATAATGGGTGTGAGGATTCCTTATTTATATGGGTCTTCACTACAAAATTGCTTCACTATGGAAGATTATTTGTCAGGATTGAAATCGCATGACCATTTGAACCTTCTAAGAGTACGTATTTCAAAAAAATTATTTTATTATTTTATTATTATTTTTATGTAATGGGATAAAATATAATTAATATTTTTATGTGTACACTTTGTAGTTTCATTATACTCGGCTCGTTCTTGGGTTTGTGAACCATGAATTTCCCCAATACCTACGATGTGTCATATGTAAATTATCTGCATTTGTACGTTGAATCACATCAAAGTAGATTATTATGGCTATCATCCCACGGTGGTGTCAACAAATAGCTAGGATTATTTGCATGCTTGAGATGGAACAACCGACAAGTTTCATGGACTTTCAGGTTCATCTTCTAATTCACCTAGTATATGAGGTTGAATTAGTTAGGGTGGTTTCATGTTTTTGGATGTTATTCTTAGAGAGGTACATGAAGAAATTGGAAATTTTTGTTTGAAAAATGGAAAACCCCATGGGGTCCATGGATAAGGGGTACATATTGTATGAATCTTTTTATTATGCCAGTGAGTACATTAAGCAAATTGAAAATACACCAGGTGCGGTGATTTGGGACAACGAAAGGGATGAAGATAAAAGAGAAGGGGAGCTTCTCCAAACGAATGGAAAAATGTGCATGATAGAGTAACTGACATATCATTTGTTAAATTTATACACAGTAACTATTCATAGTGAAATTCATAATTAATGCATATTTTGATCTCATACATACTATATATGTTGGTTTGATTTCATCAGCGAATTTTGAAATTGAAGCCATCAACAAATTCATTCTTTACAATTCAGAAGTGATACAACCATGGGTCTCATTTAATGAACATAAGAAGATGAAATGGGATAGTGATAGGAAATAATTCATACAGTTGAATGGTATAAGCATGCCTTATTTTTATCATTTAAAAGAAAATATGTCCATGACATGCCCTAAAAATTGGGTTGTTGATCAAGTCAAAGAGAAATATAGTGCATCTGGTCATTACCCATGTGTTGAGTAAGATGTGCTAAACATAGGAATTAGGTGCAATGACTCGATAATAATCTCTTTCTCTACATTTTTAACTTCATAATGCAACTTTAAATTATAACATCTATATTTTATATTTTAATTATGTTTAGGTTATTAGACAAATGACACTGTGATTTTTTCAATTTTTTATAGGTGCAATTGTTCATATTTATGTGGGCATATGGAAATCATCTTCACATAGAGGATGTTGATGATGTATGCATGACACAAGCCAATGGAGTGGAAGATGAGTTTAACCAATATAGTCATGTTAGCCACTGCGATAAAAACCTAATACAGAGAACATTAGATTACGTAGGAAAGGTACAAGAGATAATTGAAGTGGAATTTTGTTCGTTCCAATATGTTATTTTTAGGTGCAAGTGGTGGGACACCTTCGATCAGAATAATGTAAGTGGCATGAAGCTAGGGAGCCTTATGTTTCTCCAAACACTCCACCCAGGTGTTGTTTTACCTAGATTTGTTGTATAAATAATGGTGGTTCGTATTAAGACATGACCCTAGACCAAAACATAATTTTGAGAACAAAAATGTTATCATGCTAAGACAAGAAGACAATTAGGGTGATGATAACGAAGAGCGATGTGTACTTGTGTTATTTCATCATTTATACTAGTGTTGTATGTTTTATTTTTCTTTATTTCACTAATTAGATTGTTTTTTATTCATATTTTTGGTATTTTATATAATTGGTAAGATTCACAAATGTTTTTACACGTTTATTCCAGTGGAAACATTTTTACACTTAAAACTTAGTATTTCCAATTATGTAATTTATAATTTAAAAAATAAAATTTTAGCATACTTGTTTAATTTGGTTAATTCTAATTTACAGATGACTTATTCTATAGGCTTTGTATATACATCAATATGGATCAAAAATTTGTAATTCTAAGCATGAATTATCAGTTTTGTACTCTTTTGTCGTACTTTTATGACCCCAAACATATATTTCTAATATAAAACATTTTTTACTCTAGATAATGTAAAAGTCCATTTTGAATCCTAAATGTGATCACTCCATTAAGAATGCTTATTTATAAATATGTTTTTTAAGTACCAATCTAAACATACTCATTATCTCCTTTCCCAAATGACATTGTGAGTATCAATCTAAAATAACTCAAAAAGTGATATAAAATCGAGAAGGAAAATCATATATGGGTTATAAATCATATCTATGTTATATGTGTGTACTAAAAGGCCTACTACAACCATCATTAAAGTTTTTCAATATAGTAAAATAGCATCCCTTATTTTCACTATAAAACATATCTCCATAAATAGAAATGTTTAAAACATGGTGCACAATGTTTATGATAATAAGGATTTATGGTGACAATCCTTCTCAAATAGGAAAATGAGAAGAATATCCTAAAAATGTGAAAATAGGGAATTTGGAAACATAACATTGAAGATTAATTCTAGAAAGGTTCACAAGAGCACTCTGTAATTTCAATGAAATAAGTTGAGTCTTTCCTACTTGACATAAAATGGTTTAAATGAATGAATTAAAGAGAAGGAATGTATAATTAGATGTAAGATACTTATTGGTTTATTAATCATTTCACATGTTTTTTCTTCAAGTTTATATCAAATTAAATATAAATATTGTAGTGATAAATCTATGATGACTTTAACAATGAAACATTTGTGTATTAATATGTAAGATTAAATTCTTGACATGAGAGGTAAACTCATGTTTACTATATTTAAATTCCAATTCTTGCAACATTATGTAAACTAAAAGGAGGTCTTATGTGCATGTGTAAAATGTTGATTACAAATTTTTATGGACCATAAGAGAAATAAATGGGCTTACATGGATGCATGAGAGGTTTTAATTTTTTCTTCATGGATAATGGAAGTGTTTTGACTTTTATTTTCAATGGAAATCTAAATAAAAGTTGAATTAATATTTTGTGGCTAAGAATTAAATGATAAATAGTGTGATGGTGATTAAGAGGAAGTTGTTTTACTTTCTAATAGAATTCATGATGCATTTTTCTTTCCTATTTAGATTATGTAAAATAAATATCTGTTTTTATGTATTTATAAGTAAATTATTTAAAGTAGACATGTCTTTATCAATGTAAGCATGATGAATTAGCTAGGCGAAATGTGAGATCATAAATTTTAATGTCTAAATCATGATAAGTATGTGGAAAAAATAATATTTCTTAAGCTCTTCATTAGAAAATAATAAAATATATTATTTGTCAAAAAGTTAAATATAATGTAGTAAGATTTTCGTATTATTTAACTCATATTTATTATTAAAAAAATATAAATTTAAACCACAATAGCAAATAAAGAACCAAATAATCACCAAAATGTTATATATTTATTACTAGAAAAAAGTTCACTTGCCTCTTTAAGGGAGAACTTCCAATAGAGAAAATCTCCAACTACAAGTAACTTCACAAGCCTTATTTCACATTTCTTACTCCTCTTTAGAGAGAGAAATTTCTAATTTAAATTGGTAAGAGTTGTTGAAGTATTAAATTTCAATTCCTCGAAACTCTCATAACTTTGGTGATAAATTGAATTTAAAGTTAGATTAAATCTAAATTAGTTATAAAAAAATTTGACTTAATTTTTTTTAATTTAACAATATAATATTGAATTTTATAAACCAATATAGATCCCTCTTAACAACGAATCTACCAGGAGTTGAGAGAGATCGAATCTCATTATATGAAAATCTCTTTTTAGAATGCAGAACATGCAAAAAGATGTACATATTAAAATATTTAATCTCTTTTAGTGCTTCATAAATCTGTGATTAAGATGGATCTATAGTGGTTTTATATCTCTATGTATAAACAATGTGTAATTTATCATTGTTTAAATTTTATTTTTGAATATTTTATTTTTATTAATATTTTATATTAAAAATTGAATGAGTTACACATTTTCGCCTTATTAAGAACTAACTAAATTATTTTACCTTTAACTATTTTTTCCTTGTGAGGATTGAAATATTTTACTAATCAGGTTAGAATTAATATGTATGAACTATCTAAGGATTAGAGAAATATTTATGGTAATTCTACAACTATAGTTTCAACCATATTAAACTTTGTAATTTATAAAAATATATTTCATTTTTTTAAAAGAAAGTCTTTTTGCATATAATTTCATATATAAATTTTGATATAAGTTCACGAGTACATAATATATAATAAATATAATTTCATAAAAATAAACACCATGATGATAGCCATCTAACAAACATAAACATCATCTAAAATACACATTTAAACATTAACATCATCTAATTATATACACCTCTAACACATATAAACATCATTAGCTAGCACACAAATCTAATAATCTAATATGGCATTATCATCATGATCACTTTTAACAAAACAAAAGCATTGCACTCTAACATCATCAACACATACATCGTCAAATATACATCTCATGTTAAATAAATGCTATCACATACACATATATTTGCAAGCACATTACATGAACATCACCAACATACATATCAACACCAACATATATATATATATATATATATATATATATATATATATATATATATATATATATATATATATATATATATATATATATATATATATGTCAAATAACTACATCAAATGAAATATTTGATACAACAACATTAGTGGCAACTTGACATTGATGGTGCTGGATTTCACCAACATTGTAGGGGGATCTCCTCGATGTGAACCATTAATTATAATTCACACCATTTCATGTGGGAGTCCCATCCGGTCCTATGTCTTAACCATCATTGAATGGTTTTCTAGGATATGCCTTGGTTACAATCGGACATAAGACAACACAATACCTCTTTGGGTTAGCAAGAATGTGAGCTTTGTGAGACACCCAATGTAAGGTATATCAGGAGACTTATGCAGCTAATGAGAGAAATGAGCCACCAGTTAGAAAATTAATTGTACTATCCTAAAGGGGGACCCAGGGAAATGAGAAAGACTTTTTGAGTACCTATAGATTAGTCCGCATAGTGAAAAACAATTGTTAAAGCATAATAACATTCACTCAATAAAAGACATAACTAAGCAACAAAATAATTCATTAACTTAGTATGTGAATGAAGCAACATATACCATTCAAATAACCAAAATAGTCCAACTATGTCTATGATACATGTATGAAGGAATGCCAACTCATTGAGTTTCCAATTATAAGTATAATATCCCAAGTACATTATTACGTGAACGAAACATTGTATTCAGTAGTGGAAGATGAAGCCATAACTTGCTTCTCCAAAGAATAATCTATCTCCTATGTAGTGCAAGAGAAGCCAAGGCTATCAATCCTAAGAGCTTGGTCCCAAAAATCCCTTTGCTTGAGTTATGAGGAGCTATTTATAACAAACACAATGAATTTTTATGTTCCTTGTGACTCTTGAGTTCCTATGACTATTGATATTCTAATATGACTCATTATATTTCAGTTGTGGCTTTTCATATTCCACATGTGTCCCTTAGACTTCATTACATAAGAAAATTTACACATGAGACAGTGGCCTAATAAGTCAAAAATTCCAAAAGAAAAAATCATCAAATGGATAGATCATGTGATTATTCATGGAGTTCATTTATGATGTAGGTGTGTCATGGTATGAACTCCTTTGTGATGGCTTTGATTTAGATTAGCAATTCCCCTTTGAAGCACACCTTCACCTTCAATTCCTCTATAAATATGTTCTTGGAGATTGATTTCACATTATTCCACAACCATGAAAGCTTCATGTGTGCTTTGATTGGTGCAAAGGCATACTTCTAAATAATGTCTATAGTTACTCCTAAGTCTTCTTGTTTTTTTACTTATTTGATTCTTTCAATGTAATCGCTAATATCCTGAAAGATGAATTCCATACCTCTGATTGCTTCAAGAGATCCAATGGTGGGCATCCTTTGATTCTGTGTAAGAGAAGCAAACAAATTATATAGTCTGTTGTAGGCAGCCATGGTGTTATCTGACCATGATCCAAGATGCAATTAATTCTATAGGTGGAGTCTCAACTACACTCTATCAATATCCATAGAAATATTATCCTTCATTTCCAAGTGCTGCAGAGCACCTGGATATTTGACAGTCGACTCCCGCATCTAGACAACTGATTTTTTTGTCATCTTCGATATTTTCACCACTTCCTATGCATTGTTAGGAATTCCAATGAGGGGATCCATGACTTGTTGTATAAGTATCATCTTATCATATAATCATGCCATGGTATCCTCCATTGGTCCCAACTCTTCAAGCATGACTGACTTTCATTCTACGATATTGGTTTTATGTGATGATAGTCTCTGATTCTTCGTTGAGAGATGTTCTACTTGTTTCTTCGTTGCAACCAATTCTCTTCTAAAGTTGGCATTATCATTTAACAAATAATATGATATGCCCTATGCCGCTATAACAAATGCAACATTACCACCATAATTTCCCTCTAATTTCTTCTAATGTTGGAGGTGATCACTATTTTTGTCACTACTGAGACTAGATTCTGAGGATCCTATGGGAAGTATATATTCCTTTGTTGCACAATCCTATTCTTTAGTTGATAAAACATTACACTACATACGTCCATGACTTGTTCTATTGGTGTATGTGTAATCCACATCTCTCTGAATGGAAGATGTCCTTGTGTGAGTAGTTTTTCACTTGGAGTACTGGGATCATCCTCCATGGACTACATGGTATATTCTTCCTCTAACTTCTCTTCCTCTATCTCTTTAGTCAATCATTATTCTTCCAGCCTCTTTGTTGCTTCCTCTTCCTAAGACTCCCTCTGATGTTCTTCCTCTATTTGTTTCCTCTCTTATTCTTCTACCTATTACTTCTCAAGCAACTCATCATGCTTCCTTCTCTCCTCCTCTTCTACTTCTTCTTCTTCATCCCCTTCTCTCACCTTTAGATCTATTTATGTAGCTAATGTGTTTAAAAGATAGTCCTTCAATTTCTTTCTTCTCTCACCTAGCAAATACTTGATCCTTTTCCTGTGTGCTAACATTTTTACTTGAGGTGTTGCTTCCTCCTCCTCCTTCTCTTGCTCTTGCAAGTCCTGATATGGTGAGTCATTGGGTGAATTGGCCTGCATTTTTGGATGTGTCTTCATTATAATATTATACTATTTATTTATCTTCTTGTCTTCTGGTCTAGACAATGATGAATACTATGTGTTATGACCCACCCTTTAAAAATGAAACCCAACAATTCGCCTAGGATCATATGAATGGAAGTCTTTGGTGGTGACATGTAAACACTTCATCTCTTCTGTCTTGGATGCCAATTCCTTGTGACTCTTTAATTCATACAATCCAATCCTCAATGGAAAGGTAGACTAAGGGGCTTTCTTCCTCTTATGAAGGATTCCCGACAACCCTTTGTTTCCAACATATTTTCCACTTCCTACATGACCACTTTGTTCGTCACATAACACAGCATAAGATGAGGGTTTTGTGACACCAAAATAATCTTATATATGTGCCCTTAGGATCCAAAAACCATTCCACAATATCTTGAAGTGGCTCTTTCACTTGATCAATCATGCATGGTGGATCATTGTTGAATATCAAGTGAAAAATAATTGCAATGAAGTATTCGGCCAATCTATCGTATGCACCTCTGAAGCTTCCTTCTGATAACACCCTGTAGTTGAAATAAACTGGGAACTTCCCTTTAGGAGTCTAGTTCTAGTATAGTTTTGAGAACACATATCATGCATACATTTCATCCAAGAGATATGCATACATGTAGAATTTTGGATCTTGAGTTTCCAGTAAAGGTGCTTCGGTGTACCCCACCTGTCGCTGCAATTAATATGATAACATACCTTCCCAATTGAAATATTTACCATGTGTCACCACTATATTGAGTCTATATATCCAATTATCTTGGAATACCTCAACATTATTAAGCCAAAAAAAATGACAATACATAGCCATCAAATAATGATATACCTTTCTTAAGATATTTATCAGATAAACTGTTGATAGGCGATTACAAAACTTGGTAGGTTCTCGACAGCATTGTTTAATAACATCAGTGGTGTTGAGGGTAGCCCATTTTGTGTATAAATTATAATTTTCATACTCATTTTTTCTTGAGAATATTACAGTATGTCTGCATATCCTCACCACAATAGGTGGAGAGGTGACCACCACTCTCATTGTGTAATACAAGGTGTGAATCATCCATTTGTGTTATTATCCACTAGATATTTTCAACACATGGAATTACTAGGAATATGCATGCGATTTTATGCATCCTAGACTTCTTAATGTTGATATATGCATGAACATATTCTAAGTCCTCAGGAAAATTCTACTACATAAATGTGTTGTAGATTGTAATGTTCCAAATTGGGAACTTCTCATGAATCCGGCAAATTATATTCCCTTTTTTCAAAAACATTAACAATCAAAAACTGAACTATTCCAGAGATTTACTGCAGGGGAATTTACCAGGTATTTCACCTTTACAAGAAAGGATGAGACCCAGAGGCTAGCTGGCCCACTAGCAGACTCTGTCTATAAAACTATGTCAAGAGCTAATATTTCCAAGAGGGGATATTATATCAAATATTGGATCCCTTATATATGATAATATAAAACCCAATTCCAAGAGGATATCAGAAGCAAATCATACTAGGCGGGTTAAATAGTTCTCCCACACTTAGTTGCCTTGAAAACTGTCGAAATAAGGGACTGCAGCAATCTGGAAACTGTATAACAGTATTTCACTGATGAATAAGCTTAAAAATATATTAAATAGACATAAATACATGTCTTTAACTATATAAATTATTTATACGACATTTTATGAAACAAGGGTTGGGAAAAAGTGAGGATTTAGGCCCTAAAACGAGTATAATCAGAGATCTACATAACAGTAAGGTGGGAGAGAAGTTGGATCTGATAGCTAGGATTATGAGGGACTCCCATGTCAAATTTAAGAAAAAAAAAATAAGTTTTTCTATGTTAAAAAATTCCTCCTTCCTGACGAGTCAAGAAAAACACCCAATCCCCATGACTTTGAATATGCAGAATTTACTGAAGCTCAGGCAGTGTGATTTTCTGAAGCTATTAGTTGGAATATGACACAATCATCAGCAAATCATCTGGGGTTCATATATTAAGAAAAATATGTAAGAAAAATAGATATTTACATGAAATAACCCTCAAGATTGAGGTGCTGCAACATAGGAAAAATACTGCAAACTATATCAGCGTTATTTTTCAAGGGTTTCAGATAATGTAAGTGAAAACTCAGATATATGACAAATATATGGCTGAAACATCAGATCCATACCAGATCTGGAAACTACTCAGCCTCCTCTACAAGATCCCCTTGGAATTTCATCAAAATAATGCCGGAATAAGTGTAGATCTGACATATAAGCTACAGAACTGCAGAATGCTCAAAATTTCCAAAGATGACTTTATTATAATATATATCAGATATTAAAATGCCTTAAACAATAGCTACATCAAATATTTACAAAGTGAGAGGCAAGCCTCAATCGCTGAAGATCATCTATTGCACAAAACTGAAATGAAAATAAGACCCTCAAGTGTAGAAACGCAGTTCTTAAGAGGGACTACGCAGTATCTGAATAAAAATGAAGCACATGCTATACAATACATATCTAAAATACAAATAAGAGAGAGATCCTCTTCCGAGTGGTCACAAGACACCCTCCTTGAGAGAGAACTCCTCCAAAACACTAGATCTCTGCAAATCTAGGATACCACTTGCTACAAAAGATAGCAGTTGCAAAAACCTCAATGGGCCAGCACTGCTCATGAAAATGGAGCTTGGCCTCAAATGATATAGTGGCTCATTTCATTACATTCTCCTCCAAGAGCTACTCAAGGAAGGAGGGAGGATTCCTAAACAAGAAATCCTCTTCCCTTAGGCTAAACAGCCTAGAGAGCTAGAGTTGCTCAAGCAACCTCTATTTCAAAAATACTTCCACAACCTCTACATAAGCCCTCTCCTCCTTTTTATAACTTGAAGGGGTGCACAAACCCTAAACCACTTCAATGGACTTAACCCCTTTCACATTGGATCCCTCTTCTAGAACTGCGCTGGTTCTCCAAGGTGGTCCAATTTCTGTTCACACACAAGTGGATTTTGTTACAAAAGGCCCAGATTTATCCCTTTTCACATTGGGCATGTATTTATTCTTTGATTTAAGGAGTTTTTCTTATCCTCCTTTGCATTTTATTCATCAATCATGAAATAAAAAAATGAACAAGGCAAAATTAATGTTCCAATTAGCTGAAGCTAATTTAGGAACATTACAGTCTCCCCCTCCCAAATGTTGCTTGTCCTCAAGCAACTGCAAGGAAGAACCAGACTTCTCCTTCCCTTTTCTGTGGCCTCACCAATGGATCCCACCATAGCTACAAATGATAAGCAATGAATCTACCACCCAATGACCTTCTCCAAGTGCAAAATAGTAAGTGTACATCAAGAGAAATGGGAGGTACAAGTGATGATCTTCTTGTTGCTCAATGGCCTCATCAGGTAGGAGTGATGAAGAGCATGGGGAAAAATTTTCCCAATGAGTGTCTCCCACACCCATGCTATCGTCCAAATAAAAGGAGCCATCCTTGATATCTCATAAAAAAAATCATTAATCCCCATGATGTGCATTAAGTAGGGGTTACAAGGATAGAAATGAGGGATGAATATATCCAACCCACGTTGTCCCTCTTCCCAATGTTGATGGATGTGGAGCTGTGGATCCTGGGCTGGAAAAATGTGGTCACCATGAAGCCAAAAGGAATATGAAACTTCATGATCTCCTCCATTGATTTCAATGAGCCTCCTTGCCCACCCTCTTATGCATACAGTGAACAATTTATCTTCACCATATGTGCTCCAAAATACATGTGGACTAAGTACCATATGATGTGCTGGATGGTGACAATAGTCCCTCCCTTGAGAGCAGTGTTGTCCATCATCTTGCTGCCTCAAGTCATGATGCCATAAGTGGCCATCCCACCACTTTCTTGCTGAAATAAGCTTCTTCAAAGCTTGGAAATGATAGAGGAAAATAAGTGTTGGCTGAATGGATATCAAGAAAAACATGTCTTTCTCTAATTCCTCCAATGTGAGAGGCTCCCCTTCATGATACAAACTCAATGCATGACCCTTTGTAGAAGATGATACAATGTACCATGCAGCAGCCACAAAAATTTCTCTCCTCTTCTTGAAATACAATTGAATATGGGAGAGTGCATTCCCAATGGATACATTCATCCAATGTATCATTCCTCCTCTCCCACACATGCTCCTCATAAAAATAGAAGCATCTGCAACATAGGGAGCAACAATAGAAATCATGTTGGCTTCCATATGAAACAAATGTGAATGGAAATGATCCCTCATATGCAACCAACGCAGTTTGGACCTCAACTGCAAAAGAGACTATTGAAAAATGTGGTCTCCCAACCACTTGCATGCTGCCCCAATCTCTCCATAATCTTGGAGGAACTGAATGATAGATGAGGCAATGTAAGTATGTCCTCCAAATAAAAATCCCTCCTCAAGTCCTCCTAGGGAGAGGTCAACAATACTGCTCATGGCCTCAAGTAGACCATGCAACCTCAAAGGAAGAATGCTCCTGCTTGGAGCAACATTTTGCACATGTATGGCTAAGGAAGCAATATGTAAATCAGCAAGTAAATAAACAATGTCATTACCATAGCTTTTTCTCATGCAAAGGGAGAAGCTCATAGATGAGCCTCCTTCCATCCTCAAAGAGAAGAGAGGAGACTATTTTAACTCTTCCCAAGAGTCATGTGCATGCACATCTCCCATGCCAAATGTAAATGTGGAAAGGTTGTTACCCTTCCCCTATTTCTCCTGCCACAGCGCAAAAACTGAAATGAGAGTGGGGGTGGATGATATTGAGAGACTATTTCTAACCTCCTTAAGCCTACCCAAGACTCTCAGTGCTGCATCAAGACCTCCCAAGGTCTCCACTTCTCTGAAATCAATGAGCAGTGCCTCACCATGTGAAGCACTCACCTCCTCTTGCTGATCAAGTGGCCCCCTTGGTGCAATGTCTCCAGGAGATTAGACATCATCTAGTGGTGACTGAATCATGAATGGAGAAAACCCTCCATGCTTCCATTGTGCAATTCAATCACCTCTTTAGGTGCATCAACCTTCTACAATAGATAGGAATGAGATTGAGCCTCTTCCCCATCTTCTCTCGGTATCTCCATGCTTTTGCACCTTCTCCACCTCAAGGGATTGTGAAATGCAGCCCCTTTGATATCTCCAAGGGAAGATCTTATTCATTCATTATTTCTCTTGCACAGCGCAGTGCAATTATGTTGTTCTAGATCAGCAGCACATAGAAATATAGATCTCTCCATGCAATGGGCTGAAATGAAAACAGATGAATCTTTGACCATACCTTGGTGAAATGTAGAAGCAAGAACTTATTCTACAAATGTGTAGTCTTCCTCCATTGAACATGAAGGCTGCTCCTCCAAGGTTGTGCCAGTGCTAGTACAAGTCTCTACCCCCTCAACCTCCTTGAGATTTTCTTGAATATCCTTCAAGGTCTGGAAAAAGAGTGGGAGAATCTCTTTTTCTGTCATTCCTTATTCTTCTCCTCTTTCTCTCAGCAAGAAAGTGGGGTTGTGACAACATTGTAAATCAGATTTTTTGGCTGAATGCTCACACACATCATAAGAAGTACTGGGTACTCCTTCATCTTCCTGAAATTCTCTAGGAATTTCACTATAGCTTCTTCTGCTTTGAAACCCTTTTGGAGTTTCACTACACCCTTCTTCTTCCATTGGTTGAACCTCCTTGGAGAGGCCCTTATCTGATCTTAAAATTGATGAGATTAATCTCATCCTCTCCCTCAATCTGATCTCTTCTTCTACTCTTAATTCACCAATAGCTTGATCTCACAGGCTGTGCCAGAGATCATGCTCTGATACCACTGTAATGTTCCAAATTGGGAACTGCTCATGAATCTGGAAAATTATATTCCATTTTTTCAAAAAAATTAACAATAAAAAACTAAACTATTCTATATATTTACTGTAGGGGCATTTACTGGGTATGTCACCTTTACAAGAAAGGATGAGACCCAGAGGCTAGCTGGCCCACTAGCAGACTCTGTCTATAGAACTATGTCAAGAGCTAATATTTCCAAGAGGGGATCTGATATCAAATCTTGGATCCCTTATATATGATAATCTAAAACCCAATTCCAAGAGGATATCAAAAGCAAATTAGACTAGGTGGGTTAAACAGTTCTCCCACACCTAGTTGCCTTGAAAACTGCCGAAATAAGGGACTGCAGCAATATGGAAACTGTATAACGGTCTTTCACTGATGAATAAGCTTAAAAATAGTTGAAATAGACAGAAATACATGTCTTGAACTACATAAATTATTTATACATCGTTTTATGAACCAAGGGTTGGGGAAAAGTGAGGATCTAGGCCCTAAAACGAGTATAATCAAAGATATGCGTACAAAAAATGTAGGAGAGCGGTTGGATATGATATATATGGTTATGAGGGACTCCCATGTCGAATTTTAGAAAAAAAAAAGAAGAATTTTTTCTATGTTAAACAGTTCCTCCTTCCTTACGAGTCAAGAAAAACACCCAATCCCCATGACTTTGAATATGCAGAATTTACTGAAGCTCAGGCAGTGTGATTTTATGAAGCTATTAGTTGTAATATGACACAATAATCAGCAAATCATCTGGGTTTCATAGCTTAAGAAAAATATTTAAGAAAAACAGATATTTACATGAAATAACCCTCAAGATTGAGGTGTTGCAACATAGGAAAAAGACTGCAGACTATATCAGCGTTATTTTTCAGGGGTTTCAGCTGCTGTAAGTGAAAACTCATATCTATGATAGATCTATGGCTGAAACATCATATCCATACCAGATCTGGAAACTACTCAGCCTCCTCTACAAGATCCCCTTGGAATTTCATCAAAATAATGTTGGAATAAGTGTAGATCTGACATATAAGCTATAGAACTGCAGAATGCTCATAATTTCTAAATATGACTTTATTATAATAGAGATAAGATCTTAAAATATATTAAAAAACAACTACATCAAAGATTTACAAAGTGAGAGGCAAGCCTCAATCACTGAAGATCATCTATTGCACAAAACTGAAATGAAAATAAAACCCTCAAGTGCAGAAACACAGTTCTTGAGAGGGACTATGCAGTAGCTGAATAAAAATGAAGCACATGCTATAAAATATAGATCTGAAATACAAATAAGAGATATATCCTCTTCTGGGTGGTCACAATACACCCTCCATGAGAGAGAACTCCTCCAAAACACTAGATCTCTGCAGATCTAGGATACCACTTGCTACAAAAGATAGCAACTGCAAAACCCTCAATGGGCCAGTGCTTCTCATGATAATAGAGCTTGGCTTCAAACCAGATAGTGGCTCATTTCAGTACATTCTCCTCCAAGATCTACTCAAGGAAGGAGGGAGGATTCCTAAACAGGAAATCCTCTTCCCTTAGGCTAAACAGTCTAGAGAGATAGAGTTGCTCAAGCAACCTCTATTTTGAAAATACTTCAACAACCTCTACATCAGCCCTCTCTTCCTTTTTATAACTTGAAGGGGTGCACAAACCCTAAACCACTTTAATGGACTTAACCCCTTTCACATTGGATCCCTCTTCTAGAACTGTGCTGCTTCTCCAAGGTGGTCCAATTTCTGTTCACACACAAGTGGATTTTGTTACAAAAGGCCCAGATTTATCCCTTTTCACATTGGGCATGTATTTATTCTTTGATTTAAGGAGTTTTTCTTATCCTCCTTTACATTTTATTCATCAATCATGAAATACAAAAATGAACAAGGCAAAATTAATGTTCCATTTAGCTGAAGCTAATTTAGGAACATTACATAGATATTGCTCCAAGTAATCTGTGTCGTCTTATCAATAAAACAATGTGTGTCTGCATATATAGGAATATTTGGCTTCGCAACTTCAAATGGGTCCCCAACGCTTGCTTATAAAATTTATTTGGGGGATACTTTGTGTGGCAACATGTCTCCAATAGATGATGAAAAAGTGTTAACACTTGTGGCACAGGCACATGTTTGTGTAATCACACTCATGATGACAAGATCAACTTAAAACAAATAAATTTGCAAAAAAACTTGTAATTCAGGTTCAAATAGTCATTATCAGTGATAGATCACGGAAAAATATCAACGATAATAAAAGAAAAAAAATAAATTGCATGCAACAAAAATACACATGAAAACTAGGAGGCCACACTTTCAAAGCACATGGGGCACGTGCATGGTCATTTGGGGCTTCGTAGTGCACTCATGCGGTCAAGAAAGAGGAAAACGTCAGCCAGTGCACATTGTAACACCGTAAAGGGTCGAAGTAAAGGAATAATGGTCTTCAGGTCTTCCCTATGCGCCTATCTACCCAAGGAGACAAGGAGGTCACACTATCGCACTCTGAAGGGATGAAGGATGAGGTAAAAAAAGCTTCAGGCCTTCAAAGTGCGCCTATGCGCTCAAGGAAAAGAAGGGCGCAATGTTGCATGCCAAATGGATGAATGGATGGAGCTTCATGACTTCATGATGCGCCTATGCACCCTACAAAAAGAGGGTGCATTGTAGCATTATCAAGGTTCGAAGGTAAAAGCTTTGTTCCTTCATGATGTTCCCATGTGCCTATGAAGAAAACTTTGATGTACAGGGCACAATTTTCAAGTTTGAAGAGGTTTCGAGCTCAAGAAGTGAACTCTACCTGAAAAGAGCCTAGAAATAAATTAAAACAACAAAATTTGATGCTAATATGAGGAGAAGAATGATATACAAGACTTTATAGTTTTTGTCCCATGCATGGTGGAAGATGAATTGTTTCACGAATGTGAAAGGTCTCTTGCATGTGATATTCAATGAAGACTTGCAAGATGAATATTCAACTAAAAAACCAGAAAATAAACTACAAAATAAGTTATTGAAAACAAACAAATAAATATTTGACAATGGAATCATGAAAAATAGGAAAATAGTGAGCATGTAACTTACTTGCTGCACTGGTTGATAAAGGGCTTCTTGATTCTTTAGTTGTGTGCTCAACTCACGTGAAATGATGATTGAAATAATGATTAACTGCGTTTATTTAAATAAATTAACATGAAAAATTGGTTCATGCATGAGTTCCACTTTTCATCACATGAATAATCAATTAAAAGGGAGTTAAGGTGGTTCCAATTTTCTAGGAGTGCCCCCTCATGCAACAAGTTGGATCATGCATGCAACTAGACATGGCACATTTCTTCAACATAAAGGAGTGTGCCCAGGTAGAGTGCACTTTCTCAACCTGAATGAATGAACCCAATTAGGGCACACTTCTTCAACCCGAGGGAGCACGCCCCGGTAGGGAGCACTTGTCCAACCTTAATGAATGCGGCCAAGTAAGTTGCGCTTCTTCAACCCAGAGGAATTCACTCATCTAAAAGTGAAAACCTTCATTAAGTCAAAGTTCACTTTCTCTTTTGTGAAATATTTTCTTTCTTTTCGTTCACTTTTTTCCACTTTTGTGTGACTTTTGAGTGTGTGCATGGCTAGAAGGAAAGTTTCTAAGTCAAGAAATACTGTGATTTCACCTAACCTCAAATTTAATAACTTGAATGCTTCTAATGGTTAAGTGACAATGCATGATAAACATTGACTTGGGAGGATGCAACACTAAGAGAAAACACACAAATGAAATATCAACCCACATGATGACCTAAGGGGGATTGAAACGATAGTTAGCGTAGGATCCAAAATTGACATAGGAAAAAATTTTGGAGGGTCATTGTCACATCGACAACATTGGTGGCACACTAGGAGAAGCCCAGCTTCTTTGAAATGGTTTCATTGTAAGTGTAAAGTATCATTTCTCCAAGAAGTATTGATTTAATAAATGAGTTACCTTAATCACCCCACTCTAACTGATTAAGGATATTGTCTCTCTCAAATCCACTACTTGGTGTAACATTAACATTAAACAAGCCATATCAATGTCCTATTGACATAAGTAAGGGTAATATAGTATGGATAAATAAAAACAATCAGAGTGTGATTTTTATATCCTTGGGATTACTTCACTTCTAATATTCTTGAACAGTACCTCGATAGAGTCACTTCAGAAACACAAATGTTGCTTTGCTGCCAGCAAGCCTCAACAATATCCCATCGAAATTGCTTGATTCACCTCCCTACGAAGGAATCCTTTCTCTTCTTTCACCCTTTTATTTTTCTTCTATTTCATAGGATTTTGCATAGGTGCTTATTATTTTGTTCACAGGCGAAAGAGGGATCCCGACTTATTAAGAGTAGAAGAGGTTGTTCCTTCAAAGATAGGTTTTAGACCTCTGATGATTTAATCCCTAAAATTTTTCCCATTATCTTATTCTACACAAATAGATAAGAAATAAAATACCATTATTTACAGGAACGAGTGCAGGAATCACAATCCTAATTACATAAGCGTTTCATGGGTGGCTTACAAACTCCCAGTTGAAGGCTTGTATTTCCCATCAGAAAATAATTGACTTGAAATATGTAATCCAAATCAAGGAATACGGTGACAGATAAGCCAATGGTTGTGTGTTGTTACAACTTTCCTTTCACAAAATATCAACCATGTCATCTCAAAGCTCAAAACTAACTTATTCAAAGATAAATAAAATAAGAAGAATAAAATTGTAGCATGAAAAACAAATTAACATTACAATGCATATAAATACATGCAACCTAAACTAAACTAAACCAAAAAATTAAAGGTCAGATCAAGTAAAGGTGAATTTACAATGCAGACATAGAATTTTCTCCCAGCCTTTAGACTGAAAGATAAGACCTTGACAAGTGAAAAAAAAAATCAGTACAGTGAACAAGAGGAATTGTGCAAAGATCTGCACTGACCAACCAAAAAAGAAAGTTCAACCACAACGGTGTATTACACTTGACTACTCTACCAAACAGGAAACTTCACAACAACAATAATCACTAGGCATATGACCATATTGACTCGGTGAAGTGCATGCAAGTGCATTCCATGAGATAGGGGCACAAAATAAAAATAATTTTTGAATGAATCTATCACAAGATCATGGACACAACCTTTAGGGAGAGACATACATGAAATACTATACACTGAGAAATCCACGTTATAGGAGGTATTTTCACAAGGTTGACCATAATGTAAGATATTGTGCATGTGAATTTATTTGATGGATGATGTAATAGATTCAAAGAGATTATCCTCTGTTTCTACATTACAGATTTGAGATTTTCTTGAAATTGGATGAAGTGGTGGAAACTCAACAATAAAAGTAAATTTCCTTCCATGAGGCCTGAAAAATTTTATGTGGATAAAATAAGCATCCTTTAGGAAGGCATCATCATCCCATGTGATGACATCAATGAAGAAGTTGTGTATAAGAATAAAAAATTAACTGAAATCACAAATAATACCATGGTGATAGGGACCTGACATAACCATCACCCTTAGTTGAACTGTTATACTCACCTTACTTGAGTTTGATTCTGAGAGAACACAATTAGTTGATTATCAAAACAGGATTCAAAGTTTAAATCATTAGATTCAACAAAAGATATATGTTCAAGACTGGTGCAAATTTCTTCAATGACAAGTATGTCATATTCTAAATCGAAAGGAGATAATACCTGAACAAAAATCTTCGGTAATAATGTCATACTCCTTCTGAAAATCCTATAAATCCAAGTCTTCATGTAGGAATAGTTATTAATCCATATTACTTAAACCACCATGACCATATAATTCAGAGAGAAAAAAATCATGTGGGCCATGATCCTCCAAGGGTTCATCTCGATTAATGGGTGAAATATTGATGAGAGGACTATCAATATTTGAAGATGGTTGATTGATACTTTCATATATGTTATGTGAAATCTATGATTGTGAACAAAATTGTCTTCCCTAAACTAGGTATCCTAGCCTAGAACAACAGAAAGGCAGTGAAGCTATTATTTCCCTGAAAGTAAATAGATAATGGTATGAATCCTACTTGTGATCCGTCATATGATTCATTCCTTTCTTGGCTTGAATTTCCAATCCTAGCTCTAATCGCTATAATTAGACCTTGCACAATTAGAAAATGCAAGCCAACGATCTACAATATCTATTTAGCATCATATAACTATTTTATTAAATGGACCAACATGGCATCTAAATACATGTAATCATAACATCATTTATAGGAAAACAAGGAATTGTTTGCATTAATAGAAATGGAATAAGTTACAACCAAAAATAGGAGTTGATCTTATAGAAGAGCTCCCCAAATTTGACTTGTTCCTTCTTTGCCACAAAGTGCACCTCTAATAACCCTAATGCATGGAATGATAACTGTTCACAACAACAACATGAGGGTAGAATTCTATATTGCTAAGTCCCTATATTAATAGTGTAGTCCCTTATTATGTTAGTGTAGCCCTCCTTATTGTTATTGTTGTACCCCTGTAACCCCCATATTGTTATTATTGTGCCCTTACATTATTATTGTTAGGTCGGCTAGGGTTACATTGTGGCCCCATGGACTCCTATATATAGAAAGGAGGTTTTTTCATTTGTATCATCCAAGAATTTTTCATTCATGTAATGTATTGGAGGTTGCCCCCTCGAAGTGGCTTATTTCTAAGGCGTTGATATCTCTTTTCTTCTCTTTCTGGAGCTGGTTTCACAACATATATCCAAAAGGAAAGCCATAGCTTGATAATGTCCACATATATATAGAATAATATGGTAAGTTTAGATTTCTTATCCATTTACCAATCTAGGCTTTGAGATCCACTCTTGATGGGAAGATGGGATCAAAGGATAAGGGATGGAAACTCCAAGGAGGGATAGGATAGGATTCGAGAGTTTTATCTGAGTTAAATAGTTGTAACAAATCTTGTAAGATTCTAGAAGAAGAGGCCTAATGATTCTCTCTCATTTTTTCAAAATTATAGAATCAACACACCCCAACATGGAGCAACCTGCTGGTGATAAACCCTATCCAACATGGAGCAACTTGTTGGTGATCAACCTTACCCATCATAGAGAAACCTACAATTGAACGTAGGTCCACACACATACAGACTACGTTGGTGCTTAAAGAGGCTTATTCAAGGCTATTTCAGGAATAAAATCTCAGATCAAGGGAGTTATTCTTAGGTATTTGTGAAATTATGACGTCAAGGGGAGGGAAAATATTAATTATGGATATTTGTCTTAAATTTTAGAAACCTTGTTGAATATTACTAGTCCCTAACATGAAAAATATAAAAGTTTTAGCGATATGTTTTCAAAAATATTAAAATTTATAATGATTTGAGATAGTCTCTATAAACCTTTGGAGATTTTTAAGATAAAACAATTTTATGATATAAAATTTGGGCGAATCATTTTTAGGAAGAATGGAAATCAATGATTTTTTTTTTAGAAAAAACATAGAAAATTAGCCGCTAAAATTGTCCTTGGTCAAGGTGTGAAAGGATGTTGATTGATCCAATTTACAAGTCGATTGACCAGATGTGACAAAATGGCCTATAACAGATTTCCCCCTAAATAGTAAAGTCGGAATTATGACTGATGACTGAAGTGCTTTACCTTGTGACAAGTCAGGATCAAGAACAACCAGCGAGATCATATTATGTTACAATACATCTAAATCATGACATCTGTGGTGAGGGAGGAATACCCATACTCATCACATAAGAAAAAATTACAAGTACAATGATCAAAATATGCGTCCACGGATGAAAAATGGTGGACCCGTGACTATATGAATGTCTATATGATCATAGCAATCATAAATTGTGATCTTGTATTAATTTTGAAATCAGATCCCGAATGGATGATACTAGATACAGGGTCTTCTATCTCATTCACACGACCATCCAATGTACGAGTCTAACCATGCTAATCAATGATTTGATGTTGAGCATGGAAGACACAACCTGATTACTGACCAATGATGTAAGCCATTAACATATGTGAGAGAAACCACCGATGATGTTAATGGCTCTCAAGGTATTGTAGTATAATTTGTATGGTGTGAATGACTGAGTTGAAGTCTAACACCACACTGAATCTTTCTGTCAAAGGCCATTAATGTAAACCCATCACTGAGAGCAAGGAAAATTTCCATTGATGTATGCAAGCACCAAGGTACCAAAGGTTTGTTTCTACGTTAACTTCCTTGATAATCAGTTGATTTCGATAGGAAGTGATCTGTCACAAGAGTTTCTTGATGTATCCCCCATCAATGCCATGAAACTGGTATCATGATTTGAGATATAATGATGATAATATATAACTCGATCAAGAAAAACAGACATGGAATGAAGGCTTAAGATTATTGTAGCAGTTCTTGACTGAATGAATTCTCTTGAACACATCAGCGAAACTAAATAGAGTTGGCACCATTGACCCAAAAAAAAAAAATGGAGGCTCTGAAAATGGTATGATGAATGAAAATACAAGCACATTACCCAACCCAATAGCCATAGAGATGAAGTGGAAGAGTTTTGTGTTCAAGAGAGACTCGCTGCCATTAGCAAATGGAGTGCCCTATTTTCCTAATTTCACCAGCCATACTAGTGAGTACCTCTTTATATTTTAACAAGCTTGAGGAGGATAACATATACTTGATCTGTAAGTTCATACTTTAGATGAATCCTTCCAAGTATGTTCAACGAACCCTGAGAAGGAGTGGTTTGGTCTTTTCATGTTCGTCAAGTCCATCGTTGTTTGATGTTTTAACGAGTCCAACAAAGGTAAAACTTGACATCTTTTTGATGTTTAAAGAGTTTGAAAAATTGGTGAAAAGGAAAACTCCAGATTTTCCTTTTGGTAGATAGTCCCCGGAGTCCGAAAAGGTAGAAAATAATACTCAAGAGAACCTCTTAGCCTTTTTCAACTAATGTGTTCATTTTTCGTAAATATTCCATTTCATTCCAGAAAATGGTTAAACTTATACTGAGTAGACGTCTTTTCATTTATTTAAGGATTTTGAAAAGACAAGTGCTTGACAATATTTTCATATTTTTGTAGTCTGAAAAGAGCCAAAATAGGGCTCCACCTGGAGGAACAAGTGGTATAAACGGATAGAAATTGGTTTCAGTCATGATGGAAATGCTCAAAACACATAGAGGTCAATAGGATGGCTAATAATACCACTTATTGCAACAATTCCCTAGGCAAGGATTAAGAAACAAACTGAAAGTGTATAATCAACCAAGAAGATGGTGACTATGAAATGAGAAAATTTAAGCTCATATAGAAGAAACAGGATGCTAAAAATGGCAATCACAAGAGGTAGGATGAGAATGGTTTCATTTTTCACAATCTTGAAACATGAGAAAAACTATGCTTGGAATTGATTTCATTTTTAGACAATCTTGAAACATGGGAAAACTATGCTTGAAATAATTTTTCATGCCCCCATAATAATGACTCAATTCGAGGTACATGCCCCCAATGCTTCATTTCATTCACCTAAGTAGACTACTAGTTTATAACAGGTGGATGGAATGAAGGTTCATTTATGATATTGAGTGAAAGATTCGACTGGGAATTTACGAGATCTATTCAAAGACTCTTATTGGAAGGGGATATGCTTGATTTTTTAACCATATTGACATAGAAAAAGAACTATGCTCAAGATATTTTTTCATTTTTTAATGATCTTGACACAAGAAAATGAACTCTGCTTCAAAAATATTGTTTCATTTTTTAAGGATATTGACACAAGAAAAGGAACTCCGCTCTAAAAAACTTGTTTCATTTTTTAGTGAGATTGACACAAGAAAATGAAATTTTATGAGTGAACCTTCATCATGACTTGTTGAAGGTCACTACTTCCAATAGGTCCTCATTAGATGGGAGAAAAACACTCTAGAAAGTATCAAAGGATTCAATGGACAGATCAGACTCCAATTCCCCCAATAAATGATGCACTACATCACCTACTAGATCATCAGTAGACACAGGCATGGAATAGGTTGCCACATAATTAATATGTAGCGGGGAAGATACCACTTTCATATAAGGACCATTTAGGGATGATGTTTGATTAAGAGCTAGATTAGGACCAATGAATGAAAGTTGTTCAATGGTCATGATTCTTCCTTCACGTGGAAAACACATCACATGAAAGAGTGAAGAGGCAAGAGCTCCCATGACATACACATCATCATGCCCAAGGAGTAAATTAAAATCCAAAGGGACTTTGATTATCATCACATCGATATAGACGATATTTCCTCCCAAAGTAACAGGAAACTTAGGAAGGATCCATAACGATTTTCTAATTCCTCTTTTAAAGGAAAATAGATTCCGGGTGATAGGCACAAGATGCAAAAAACCTAAATATTTCCAACAAATTGAGGGAAAATTTCTAACATATGTGCCTTCATCTATTAGTGTGCTAGGTACAACCACATTATAAGCCTATACTATGAAATGGAAGGGCACGTAAGGAGGGTGAATATATCTTTTCAGTGGAATCCAATCAAAGGAAGTGACCATACTACTTGGAGGGGGTGTCTTGGGAATGAGAGAACTACCCCCTTGTGTTATGGGAATGGAAAAAATCCTCCCCTATACCTTTGGAATGAGTGGATTTCCCCTGAGTTGATTAGAATCTAAAGAAATAAGAAGAACTTGAGCGGTATGAGGTTAACTCTCAATGTGAAAGGCATGATTGACCGAAGATCGAATCAAGTTAAAAAAATTCTCAACCAATGGTTGGTTCGGAACATACTCATGGGATTCATTTTTAGAGACAGTATGATTTACTAGAAATGGATTCTGATCAATCACTTCATCAACTAGTGGAGTATTGGGAGAAAGCTTCTAGTAACTAGTTGGAAGTCGTGGCTGAGAAGTTGTAAGGTTTGTAACACTTTTTAGGCTTCATCCATATAAGTACAAAGGTGGATAATATGATTCCCTTCACATAAACTACAGGGAAACTTAACTTTACCATTTTTCCCATGGACCTTACTATCACTAGTAAATGGTTTGTCACCGACATGATCTCTAGAGGCTGATGTGAGCATGTGGACCACACTTCAAATACCTATGGAATACCAGGGCAATCTCTAAGAAGGTGTTCACCCTTACATAATTTTCAAGTGAATTTAAATTTGTGGGTTTGATTGGAAGATTCTTCAAAACTAGTTGCATTGGTAGAAATGGTTGCTTGGTTTCCCCCCTGCTTATTTTGATTCTTCTTCTTCGTAGATTATTGGTTACTATAATAAGGAGTTGCACCAGGTGAGGAGCAAGAAAGGGATGAAGAAACAACAGGTGAAGAAGGAAAAGGGTTGACTTAGGATCAACATGAGTTTGATTCTATTTAAGTGGAGGAGAACTTGGTTGAGAAGCAGTTTGAACATTCATAACCATAGTGGTTGAAAAAAACCAAACTGGTAAACCAATGGTAAATAAGAGAAGGGACAAATTTTCCATATAAGGAGCACCAATATTTACAAAAGGTGGAAAAGGAATAGGATTATCGTCAATGGGGTTTCCATGACAGGTGGACTCAGGAACTATTGCCTATAGTCTCAACCTAAGCTCCACTAAGGTGTTTTTCCATGGTAAGGATGTTTTTCTACGGTCAATTAATTGATTTTATAAATTAACAACAAAAATAAATCAAATAGGGTAATCTAGGCATACAGGTTTACCAAGCAACCATGAACAACAATATGCACCTTGGAGAACCAAGGACTTAACGTACGTGCAGATAATCTCCCTGAATGTTGTGTTCGTTGTATCACTGTATACATGGTGGCTGACTCGATTACCTATGGCGAGGATATCAACCTATGGTGGACTTCCAAAATATAAAAGAATGTACATGGAAGTGCAGTCTGTATTAGTGTTGGCAAATTCATAACCATTCGATAAGAGTGATCCCATATACTTTTCATGCATGGAGTGTCATTCAATATACTTGAAGGTACGCGAAGTACAATCCGATACACTTACATACGTGGAATGAGATATCACCCACGGGATACAATGCTGGAAAAAAATGAAAACTCCTACGTTTAACGACGTCAGAACACGTCTCTAGTCTAGACCTCCAAATGTTTGTTTTAATGTTACAAATACTCCTTAGGTTAATTGAGATTAATTTTAGAGTTGATCTTGAATTGTGTTTCAATTTCAAGGCTCCAAACTTGATGTCACCAGAAAACACCTATGATGCAACTAATATGACAAAAATAAATCTCTTCATTTTAATTTTAACAATCAAAGCCCTAACTAAGTAGGGCAAGAAGAAATAAATCAATGATGCAACATTCAATCTCTACAACTTCACTTCTCCAATAAAAATCAAAGCCCTATATGCAATGCATGATGCATAAGATTTTTATTTTGGATTCCACTTAATTTTTAGATGAAACTAAAATATTTTCCTAATCATTGATAAAATAAATTATTCAGAATGATGACTAAAATACCAATTCATTCAAGAAACCAATAATTAAACAAAATCAGTTTTCCAATGACCTAGTGATAAGAACAAAAGATAATCTAAATAAATATTTATCCAAGGTGCTCAAAATAAAATAAAAAAAGACGATCAAGGCTTATGAGAGACCAAGACACACTCAAGGACACAAGGAGAACCAATTGGAACAAATTTAATCAGAGGGAAAATCACAAAAAGGAATTTTTTTTCATAAAACCGGGATCATAGCAGGTGCTGAAAGGGCTAGGGTGCACTGCAACGCAAGTGTAGAGAAGGCTAGGGTGCACTATAATGCACTGTCTAGACCACAGGGTGTGGTGATCAATGAAAGCCATGTTCTGACACAAAAAATTCAAGTAAAGCTCAATGAAAGGTCTTCCTAGGTCTGTTCTTGACTGAGTATGATAGTGAAAGTATGAAGAAGAAAAAAAAGAACTAAGGGCAAAGAAACCACCAAGAGCATACACCATTCCCCAGTATGGTCATAAATTTGTTATCTGGAAGCTACAACTATGAAAAAAAGTATCTTCCCTAGACTGGGTAGCCTAGCCTAGAAAAAATTGAAAGAAAAAGAATCTATTTTTCCACTTAAAGTAAATAGATAATGGGATGAAGTGTACCTCTGATCTTTCATATGTGTCAGTCCTTTCTTGGCTTCAATTCTCCAATCCTAGCTCTCGTCGCAATAATCAGAACTTGTAAAATCATAAAATAGAAGCCAATGATCTACGGTATCTATGTAGCATCATCTAAATACTTTATTCAATGGATCAACATGGAATTGAAATACATGAAATCATAACATCATATATAGGAAAATAAAAAAATATTTTCATTAATATAAATGGAAGGATTTACAACAAAAAATATGAGTTGATATTGTATAATAGCTCCTCCAATTTGACTTGTTGCTTCTTTGCCACAAAGTGAACCTATAATCGCCCTAATGCATAGAATGATAACTCTTCATAGCAACAACATGAGGGTATAATTATGTATCCAAAATCCAACCCCTAGCTTTTGGATGGCCAAAAATATATACAAGAGGATACTAAGTTGGGGGTTCTACCCATTTACCAGTCTAGGCTTTGAGATCCACTCTTTACGGGAGGATGGGATCAAAGGATAAGGGATGGAAACTCCAAGGAGGGATAGGATAGGATTCAAGAGTTTTATCTGAGGTAAATAGTTTTAACAAATCCTAGAAGCTTCTAGAATAATAGGCTTCAGGATTCTCTCTCTTTTTCTCAAATTTCTAGAATAAATGCACCCCAACATGGAGCAACCTGTTGGTGATCAAACATGTCCAACATGGAGCAACCTGCTAGTGATCAACCATTTCCAACATGGAGCAACCTACTGGTGAACGCAGGTCCACAGGCATATAGACTACGTTGATGCCTAAAGATGTTGATTCAAGGCTATTTCAGCTAGAAACTCTGGGATCAAGGAGATTCATGCTTAGGGATTTGTGCAATGTTGATGTCAAGGGGTGAAAGGATGTTGATTGATCCAGTTTATATGTGAATGGACCAGATGTGACAAAATGGCATATAAGAAGATGAATCACGAACGGACGAAAGATGTGAGAGAATGATAAGTTATTCCTCCGCAAGATGCTCTTATGATTCAATGATTATTCTAGGTCCAACATACAAAATTTCAAAGGGAGGAGGACATGGGAAAAAGAGAATATCTGGTTCTTCCATTACATGTTGAAAATTTTCCAACACGGAACGACATGATGAATATGATTCAAAATATTTTTGTGACATCCTCACTAAGAAATGATCTTTATCAATTTTTTCAAGGGATACACGCAATGTAAGGTATACTGGGAGAGTTACACAGATGGTGAGAGAAATTAGCCACCAGTTAGAAAATTAATAGCACTATCATAAAGGGTGACCCAAAGAAATGAGAAAGATTTGTTGACTACCTACATATTAGTTTTCATAGTGAATAACAAACGTTAAAACATAACAACATTCATTCAATAACAAACATAAGTAAGCAATAAAATAGTTCATTAACTTAGTATGTGAATGAAGCAACATATACCATACACATAACCAAAATAGTCCAACTATGTCCATGATACAGGTATGAAGGAATTTCGGCTCATTGAGCTTCTGATTATAAGCATAAGATACCAAGTACATTGTTACATGAATGAAACATTGTATCCAATAGTGGAAGATGAAGCCACAACTTTATTCTTCATGACTCTTGAGTTCCTATGATTATTGATATTCTAATATGACCAAATATATTCCAATTGTGGATTTTCATATTCCACATGTGTTCCTTGGACTTCATTACAACAAATTTATTACATAAGACAATTTACAAATGAGACAGTGGTCTAATAAGACAAAACTGCTAAAAGACAAACTCATCAAATGGATATATTGTGTTCTTCTTTTGATCTAGGTGGAAATTAGTGGCCACCCACCTATTTCACTTGGACTGCCACCATTTTTTCTTTAATTTTTTGAGTTTCCTTAATTGTAGCACAATGTACTATGTTTGGCAGTTTTTTCGGTCCTGAAATTTTGGATTCGTTTTCATGCCCTAAACAATTTTTTTTTGGAAAATAGGAAATCATGTGTTAATATACATTTTAAAGTTGTATTCCTCAAATATATCTTTCTAATGAGTTATTTTTCACGTTAAACAGAGATTGTATGCCAAAGTTATGACCCCGGGAAGTTAATGTACCAATTTACCTCAAGGGGGGCCACAATTTTTTTGATTAATCTCCTAGGGTTAGATTTTTGGATTTTATGTTTTTCCATTGTTTCTCAATCATAAATAGCCCTTTGAGCCTCGTTGTAACATGTTTCATAGGCAGGTAGCCACCACATCTCTTCTAAGAGATAAGCTACCATTTCCCTAGCTAGTTTATTTCCATTCTATCTATAAGCATATTTCAACTCTTTAATATTAATGAAATGAAGTCTTGTTTTTATATAGGTGAATATTGGTGGCCACCAGCCTATTCCACTTGGGGCCCCACCATAGTTTCTTTTAGTTTTTCATTTTCCTTAATTGTAGAACAATCTACTATTTTTAGCAGTTTTTCGGGTCTTGAACTTCCGGAGCCGTTTTGAGGCCCTAAACGACGTTTTTTTGAAAAACCAAGAGTAACATGCAAGTTCCTTTTCTCTTTCTCACATTATAATTTTTCATCCTCAGATATATATTTCTAACGATGTATTGTGTGCATCAAACGAAGATCGTATGCCAAAGTTACGTCCTCGGGAAGATCGATGTACCAATTTACCCAAACGAGGCCCATAGTTTTGACGCTTCATCTTCTAGGGTTACATTTTTGGATTTTTATGGTTTTACATTGTTTCTCAATAATAAATAGGCCCTCGAGCCTCATTGTAACACAATTCAGAGGCCTATAGCCACCACATCTCTTCTCATAGATAAGCTACCAGCGCCCTAGCTAGTTTATTTCCATTTTGTATGTAAACAAATTTCAGTTCTTTGCTATTAATGAAATGAAGTGTTATTTCCACTGCATATTTCTATTTCTGGTTATATGTGTATTATGTTGTGTTCTTGCATAAATCCGGATCATATTTATGCTGCATATTTGTATTTATGGTTATATATGTAATCTATTGCATTCCTGTCTAAGTTCATATTAGTGGTATCATAGCGGTGTGTTCTTTCTATATTTTTCTTTGCATGTCCCCAACGAGGTCAAGGTATAAGGAGTTAGGGCTCAAATTGGTTGAACCTTTACAAGAACAACCTCGAAAACCTTGACAACCTCCCCTCTCAGAACAAAAGACAGATGAAGGAGCATGAGATCCTTTCAAAATATTTCTCGAAGAAGCCCTCGAGAGACAGAGGAATATGATTATGGACAAATTTTCCTAGACCCTTTGGCAGATGCCGATAATAGATGCACCTTCATCTGGCTATCACTCTGGATGCGTCACTCCCTTCAAGGTATAAGTCAACTTTGACATTCCCATATTTGAAAGAAAAATAAATGCAGAAATTGTATATAGATGGTTAAATATATTGGAAGGATATTATTCAGTTCATGATTTTTCCAATAGGGGAAATATTACTTTTGTGCTCCTCAAAGTTGCCCCCCATGTCAAGGACTGATGGGAAACCTACTTTGAATAGAGGGAAGGGAGAGAAACCTCACTAGTTTTAGCCAAAACCACTTGGAATTTTTTCTGAGATGCCATGAAGGAATAATATTACCCCATGGGGAGATATGAGGACAAGTAGATACAATGGACCACACCACGACAACAAAGGGTCAAGATGCGCATGAGCTGATGAATCTATTCCATACCCTACACACAAATTTGGGTATCAAATATTCAAAGAAACATTTTGTGCTTATGTAACTCTATTATTTTCACAGATACATTCAAGAGGAAATGGAGCTCCTCGACATCTCCACGCTTGGTGCAACATATCAATATCCTGCCAAGATCGATCATAAATTGAAACAGAAGAAGCGAGAATTTGGATCTGTAAATCAGAAGTAAGGGAAATGCACACCCAACTCGTAGAGAAAAGGACAAAGCCAATGCAGAGTGACCCAGGATAACCCATTGAAGACGCAAGAAAATAACAACACCACGAAGACAAAGAAGGACATGGGAAAGTGGTGTGAGTTCCATGAGAGCCCCACTCACAACACAAGTGTCGGGCGAAGCAGCCACTGGTGGTCAAGCTGAAGGCTTCCGAATCAGATGCATGCTCTGACTCTAAGTCAGAACCTGATAAGGGAAATGATAGAGGGAAGCATATTATTTATGTTAATCCCAGTGTCATTGTTGCCATCACCAAGATCCAGAAGGATGAGCCTGAAGATATAGAGGAGGGGGAGCGTCTCTTCCATTCTTATATGTGGGTGAAGGGTTCTCCACTGTAGTTCATTATCAACAAAAGAAGCCAAAAGAACCTCATTTTAGTACAGGTCATGAAGTGGTCGGGCCTAGCGAGCACAGCACACCCACAACCGTACATCATTGGTTGGCTTCACTAAGGATGAGATCTTCACGTCAGTTAGTAGTTTTGCCTTCCCTACAACATCAAGCCCTTCAGAGATGAGGTATTGTGTGATGTTTCTCCTATTGAATTTTGTGATGTATTAGGCCAAACATACTTTTGGAAGTGACATGTTATGTATGATTCTAGGCCTCGCATTGTTATTATTATTTTAGGAAATAAATTGTACAGGATACCGGAGATAGCATCGCCTACCGCCATCTCTTTGATCACTACAAATAAATGCAGTAAGCTCATTTCCAAAACTAGGAAATTTGTTTTCCTTATGATTCGCCCTTAGGGAAATAAGAATATTGTGGCCACAACCTCCAGACATGGCTCCTCTGCACAAAAACAATAGATGGACAAGGTCATAGAGGAGTACAGGGACATTGTCACCTCACCCACAGGGGTGCCTCTACACTATCAGGTCAAGCACTCCATTGATATGACCCCTAGTGTGTCGTTGACCAATGGATCGATCTATTGACGCTCTATTCTGGAGAATGATGAAATCAAGAGGCATATTCGGCAGTTTTTTTAGAAAGGGCACATTGTTGAAAAGTCAACAAGAAATGTGTGTCTAATTTGATTTTCCCTTAATTAAATTGGACAATAAATTGTAATCTTATCTCATAATCACTTGTAATAGTTAATTGAGTGTGATAGACTCAGTTAGCTCATGAAATTTGAGTTGAGGGTGGTTGGTGAGGCATGTAGAGTGATTCTATTTGTTTTAGATTCCAAGTTGCAACTAGTGTATTAGTTTAATGCTTATGAAATAAGTTAACTCAATTAAGTGAGTTAAAGTCAGTCTAACTAGTTGTAATTGATTCTTGTACTAGTGAGATCTCAAGTGAATTAAATCATATTTAATTCACATGCAGTGATTTTTCAAGTGACTTATGATTTACTATTAATAGATGCATGCATGTCAGTTCTGATGAAGACCCAATTGAGACAAAGGTTAAAGGGATGTTATCTATTAGTTGTACTATTAGTAAATTGTCAACGTGAAATTAGACAACCATAGGAATTCCCATGATGTATTGCGCAGCTTTGTAAGGTTGAATTTCCTAATTAACAGGGATCAAATGTTCTTAGAATTGTGCAAGCAAGGTAGGTTGAGCAGAGGTAGGAAATTGGCTGCTAAGTGTTGGTCGATTTTGTCTGGATCAGTGTGAGACAGTTGGTAGAGTGCAGCATACTCTTGTGAGAAGAGTGCACTGTAATTTTTTCATGATTCCTTGGTTTTATACAATACAAATAGAGGGTTTTTTAGCAGATTGCTTTCCCCAGAAAATTTCATGTGTTTTGGATTTGATTATTTCTCTTACTTGGTGTGATTGTGCGATTGTGTTTAATTTCCGCAAATTAATTGTAGAAGGATTCATTAACTTACTCTAGAATATTGCATGATCAGATTGAATCCATTGGTATACATATTTTTTGTATAATTTCTACATGGTATTAGAGTGCCAGAAATCACTATAGTGGAGAAGAAATTGAGTTTCTGCTGAACAACATTCATATTTTCAAAAATATTCTTTGGTGCGACATGCAAATCAAGATGGCTTTCAATGGATTAAGATTGGAATATGCACTCAAGGGCGGTTCTAATTATATTTCATGGAAATAAAAAATGGAGGCAGTTTTGGAGGACAACGGGTTTAAAGAATTTATCAACACTGATATTCCAAGGCCCACAGCGACAGACGTCACTCTTCTTGATGCTTGGAAAAAGAATGTTGCAAAGGCAAGAAGGATATTATTAGAGGGATTTCAAGATCACATTGTCTCAAGTATCCATGGCAAGAGAACTCCATATGCAATGTGGAAGGCCTTGACATATCTGTTTCAGAATAGCAATGACTATAGAAAATTGGCACTAAAGGACAAGCTCAGGAAAATCAAAATGGATAACAACGACACTATTCTGAAATACTTGATGAAGTTCATCCAATGTCGAGATGAGCTTGGAATTGTCATAATTATTGTAGCATATGATGACTTGGTGAGCCTAGCACTTCCAGGCCTTCCCAAGAGTTGGCATAGTTATTAGGACTTTCAATGGGAGGAAGAAGCTACCGGATTGGGAGCGACTTTGGTCAGATTTGGTAGAAGAAGATTTCAGGCGGAATACCAGGGATGGATCCTCATCCAAGACAGATGATGAGGAAAATTACACCTTGGTTGGTAAGGCAAAGAAGGGGAAGGGAAAGAAAACCTATTCCAAATCTGAGATCAACAAAGAAGGCAAGAAGCGTGACATGTCCAGAGTGGAATGTTTTCACTGTCACGAGCATGGATATTTTGCCTCTAATTGTCCACAAAAGAAGAAGAACAACAAGAAGGCTTCAGGATCTGCAGCGGGTGATGCTTTAGCTTCATAGTTCGAGTTGGACTTCTCATTCATCACATGCACAGTGTCTAGTGCGATGGGATCAGTGTGGTACTTAGATAGTGGTTCATATTTCCACATGACAGGAGACAAAGAACTCTTTAGTAGCTTGGAGGAGAAGGATCTTCAAATGCACATTGATATGGGTGATGATGGGAGGTATAACGCTACTGGGATTTGTACAGTTACTTTACAGAGACATTCAGGTAAACCTTTCTTATTAAAATGTGTCATGCATGTACCAGGCTTGAAAAATAATTTAGTTTTAGTTGCTATGTTGGAGGATAAAGTATATGATGTGGTTTTCAGTGAAGGGAAAGCATTCCTCCGTCACAAAGCCACAGGATAGGTTAAGAAGGTTGGGGTTCGTGTGAAGAACGTCTACAAACTTTACGTAGATGGTTGCACATCATTGATGAGTAAAGCAGACAGAGTGGTGAGTCGGGATGAGGGTGAGTTATGGCATAGGAGATTGGGCCATCTACACCATAGTGCTTTGAAGGTCATGCAGCAGATTTCTATGGGGCTTCCAAAGGGTACTCTTGTGCACATAGACACATGAAAGGGATGTAGCATGGGGAAGTATACAAAGGCCACTATTCACGAGAAAGAGAACTGAGCAGCGGAAATCCATGAGAGAGTTCACACAGATGTGTGTGTACCATTCTCTACGGCTTCTATAGCAAAGCACATGTATTATGTGATTTTGTTGATGATTTATCTAGAAAGTGTTGGATATAATTCATGTATAAGAAAGATCAGACGTTCTAAAAATTTTGTGAGTTCAATGCACTAGTTGAAAAAGATTCAGGGAAGAAGGTGAAGGCTTTAAGGAGAGAAAATGGTGGTGATTATATCTCCAATGAATTCAATAACTTTTTTTCCAAAGAAGGAATTCAGAGAGAGTTGATTGTGCCTCATAACCCATAATAGAATGGGGTTTCAGAAATAAATAACAGAACATTTTTTGGTGTGGCATGAGCTATGTTACATGATCAGGGCCTACCGTTGCATCTTTGGGTAGAGGCATACAACATAGCGGCATTTGTGTAGAACCATAGTCCTCATCGGAAACTTGGCATGAGTACACTAGAGGAGTATTTTTCTGGAAAGAAACATGATGTTTCATATTTTAAAAGTTTTGTCTCATCTGTCTATTTCCATGTGACCAAAGATTCCAGAAAGAAGCTAGAACAAATAATGGAGATTGGGATATTTTTGGGGTACATCTATACTCCCCACAACTATCGGGTGTATTTGTTGAACAACAGGATGACAGTTGTCAAACGAGATGTAAAATTTGCTGAGGAAAAAGCCATGCGATTGTCCCTTGAGAGGGAGCTTGATTTGCATGCAGATGAGGAACTCTTGGTTCCAAAGGATAAACCTCAAGATGTGGAGCAGCCACATGAGGAGGATCATGGAGTGGGAGAAACCACTCATCCAGAGCCATCCACCAGACATGGTAGGAGATGCACCATAGAGGCTGACAGATTGAGGCTTGATGCGGCCAAACATGTAGGAGCACCTACATCACAACGCAGAAAGAGACAGACACCAGACAGGTATATTGGATACATGGCTCTTATGAGCAAGTTTATTGTGATAGAGCCATCATATTTTGTGGAAATAGTGCAGCAACCAACTTCGTTTGACGCCGTGGTTGAGGAGTATGACTCCATCATCAGGAAAAATGCATGGGATGGTTTTCCAAGACCAGTCGGGAAGGCAGTGGTTGGATCTAGATGGATCTATAAGGTGAAGTAAGCAACAGGTTGATGGGATTTACTATGAGGATACTTTTGCAATAGTTGCACGGTACTCATCGATTAGATCTATCCTTGCACTCTCAATGCAGATGGGTTGGTAGATACATCAAATGGATGTGAAAACTTAATTTCTTAATTGATTTATTGAGGAAGAAGTGTACATTTATCAGCTAGAATATTTTTTTGACAGGGAGTCTCATGTGTGCAGACTTAAGAGAGCATTGTATGGGCTGAAGCAAGCACCTCGTGCTTGGCACACCAAGATTGACAACTATTTCACCAGGTTGGGCGTCTCAAGACTGAAGGGGATGTGAACCTGTACCAAATTGTGGTTGATGGTAAGATTTTGATTATCATACTTTATGTTGATGATCTTATTCTGAAAAGTGATGAGTAGTTCATAACTTCTTGCAAAGAAGATCTTGCAAGAGAGTTTGAGATGAAGGACATGGGACTCCTTCACTATTTCCTTGGTTTGGAGATATGGCAGCATGATGGGGAGCTATTTTTTTCTCAAGGAAAGTATGCCAAAGAGATTCTAAGGAAGTTCCACATGGAAATTTGTAAACCCATGGAGACTCCTATTGAAAGAAACTGGAGGAAAGAGGATGCTACTTTAGGTGAGGTAGTGGACACTACTGTTTACAGGTAGCTTGTGGGTTCACTCATGTACTTGGTGAACACACGAACAGAAATATGCTACGTAGTTAACCAGCTTAGTCAAGCTATGGTAAATCCAACCAAGCTCTTTTGGAAGGTAGGGAAGCATGTCTTGAGATATCTCAGGGGCACTATAGAGTATGGATTATGGCACACACGGACAGAGCGAGTGAAGACAGGGGAGTGAAGCTTCAAGGCTTCAATCGTGCGCATTGGAAGTTGTACAAGATTAATCTCTTCTTATTTAGTATTAGTAATAATACTAAAAAAGTGGGGACCCTTAGTTTAAAAATCCAAAAAATTTATTGGTGTTTGTTTTCATTTTCAATAAAACTTACTATCATTAACTTAAGAAAATTATTTGGAAAATCTTTAAATAAACTTAAGTTTATGATAGATTAGAATAAAACCTTTCTTTGAAGAAAATATCACATCCATCGCAAAAAATTAAAATATATCTTTTGCAAAGCAGAATCTTCTAAATTGCGATAGCGCGATCCAAAAAATATGCATTAAAATATTTATCGCAAATCGTGTGTCACAGATAATATATTAATGGATATTTTTCATATGTTATATTTTGCGATATTGCGATTTCGCGATATTGTGATTTCGCGATATTGCGAGATTGCGATTTGCGAAAGTTGCGATTTACGATATTGCGATTTTGCGATATTGCAAAGCAAATCGCAGATCGCATTATCGCAGATTCTTAAAGCTTGTTGTACGAAGAAAATATTTCCATAAATCGAGACCCGTTATGCACTTTTATGTCAAATTAATGAATGGATTGTCAATTATTAATGAAAAGGATTTTGTTTTGATTGAAAGGTTATTTCATGTTAAAATAATATATTTCATACGCCTTCATCATTTAAAACTATCCCGTCACCTTTCTCGTATCATTATTCTCACTTGATTCGTAAAACCACAGGCGCGAAGAACATGAGACTATACAAAGAAATATTCAGAGTATTATGGGAAAGAAAGAGAAATTTGTGAGTTCTGAAAGTAAAGAGATGGCATCCTTGTACGCAGACACTGCTTGCAATAAAGACGCTGGTATCACCACTTGGGAGAGTATGTTTAATTTTCTTGAAGAAGAAAACCCAAGAGTAATGGATGTTGTGGCTACTGCAGGCTCAAGTAATTCTTCTGAAACATCTCTTACAGAGTTGGCTTGTTCATTTTTTCACCGGATAGCAGCAAGACCTAGAATTCTTCCATATATAGACATGGTAAAATGGGTGCTGGATAGCACTGATATTACGGACAGGCAATTTAGAACTCAAGGTCAAGAGCTCATCGGGTCATTTACTCCAGAAGATTTGAGGCTTATGTATCATTTGCCGGAGCCTCAGGCAACTTACAACAAACAATTTATGGAGAAATTTGCCAAGGAAAATGCAAATTTGGCGGAATTTACCAAGGAATGGTCCAGAAGAGATGAACCACTGAAGAAAGATAAACACGGTATGTACAGTACTGGTTCACTCACTTCTCCATATTGTTTTGCTGCTGCTATGCTATGTAGGCTTTTTGGAAAGCCTGACATTAATAAGTTTTTGCCTGAATGGCTTCCCTTATTGAATGTTGTTGTTAACGCTACCATTGTGGACTGGGCTAAAATATTGTCTGATAACTTAGCCACGGCTATTTTCAATTACCGGTCTAAACGGACTGTCTCTCAGAGGATTTATCCTCCTTTTTATCTATCTGCCTATGTTATGGATTCAATCTGCTTTGTTTCTAAGTTCCCTTTAATGGGTTGGCAATGGACAATTCAAGATCCCCTACCCATTCACATTTATCACAAAGAATTGTGGGAATCAAAGTTCATTCCTCATTTTTACAAAATTTTCCATGGCATAATGTTGCCTCTGTACAGAGTGTTGTATAATAAGGATGCTCCAAGGTTCTCCCCTGAAGCAGAAGTAGACATTCTCCCTGTCGCAAGATGGTTTGGAGAAGAATTGTTTACCTATGTTATGGTTTTTGGAAGCTTTGCTTCTCCTCATGTTTTACCCTTGTATGTTCCAGATAAACTCATAGCTCGGGAAATTGCATATCAAACCTGTGGAGAGGGAGGTTTGACAAAAGAATTAAAGGATAAAAAGAAGGCCATCTGGCCACAATTTCATGTATCCTGTGGAGCATTTTCATTATTTGATGTTGGTCATGCGTTTAAGGAAGTAAACAATATTACATGTTTAAAATTGTTTAAGTTTCCGAGAAGGCTATTTGATCCATATGATGTTGTCAAGGATTTCACCACTGCAGTCAAAGTAAGAGTATTTTCTGGAGAAGAAGATCTTTTTGATGATATGTTTCAAGAAAAATGTTCATTTAAAGAAATTTTGCATTTAGCTCAAACACGGTTTTCCCCAGAAGAATTTCAAGAATTTAAAATTTACAGAGAAAGAAGATTAACCACTATCCCTTTGGATAATTTGCGATTGGAACCCGCAAGGGAACCAACTCCTAGTGTCAGTCTCAGTGGCAGCTCAGATACATAAAGGTCTAAGTCAAAATCTGGCAAAGAAACTTTTGAATGTTCTAAAAAGTCTGATAATGATCAGGATAAAAGTGAAGGCTCAGTGAAGGATACAACTCAATCAAAAGAGCTTTCACAACAATAGACTTCAACCACTCCACAGTTGAACCTTCCACCTCTCAATGTACAGCAACCATCCGTTAGCACTCAGTTAGATAAAGAATGAGAAACATTTAATGATTTGATTAATGTTGAAGGACATAACATAAAAACTCCTGTACAGACAACAAAAGGTTTAATCACAGGAATAAGTGGCAATGTCACAGAAACAGAACATATACCCATTACTCCCTCCTCTGAGCTTGTACTTAAAATAGAGGAAATTTCTCCTCTGGATATATTCTATAGTCCACAACATAAAGCAGTAGTAAGGAAGCAAAGGAAGAAGAGGAAATTAGAAAGTTTTCTCTCTACTGATGCAGAACAATTGGATGTTTTATGGAAAGATCCTACTACGGATCCAACTGAAAATCTTACTAAATTATCTCAGATTACAGGAGCTTCTGCCTCCGCAACTATTGACAAAACATCTGAGGTACGACTATTATTAAATGAAAAATAATATCAAATACAAGTTCTGCAACAACAATTGCAACAAGCTCATGCTAATAGTGAAGCACAGATTAAATTTGAAAAGCTACAGCAAGAGTTTCAACAAATGAAAATCGAATATCATAAAAGTTTGGCTGAAAAAGAGAAGCAAATACAGATTATCCAAGAGATGCATAAAGATGACCCCAAGCTTACAGAGTTTATCTCCGAGTCTATTTCTTTGAATAATCAACTACTGCAACAACAAGGTATATTATGCCAGAAAATCTCACAATGGAACTCTTTTTGTCAAGAAAGTGATAAAATCACTAATCATGTCATAGAATTACGACATGATTATGATTTAACTAATGAAAGAGTTACTAATTATTTGGCATGGCAAAAGACAGAGGAAGGAAAAAGAGTAGGAGCACCAATCATCAATGACAGTCATAAAGAAATGCTCTTCAATAATTGGGATGCACAGATCAGAGAGGCAGAAAAAGCAGCAGAGGAAGCAACTACAGCGGCAAGAAACATTACTGATTGTGTAAATGAAAATTTGCACAAAGTTAATTTGATTTCAGAAACTATTCCAGGATACCTACCACAAACATAGAAATTGCAAACAGAATGGAAACAGAAAGCTGAAGAAAAGAAAAAATCAATTCAAGGATTGACAAAGTTAAATTGGGATTCTTACTGGACATGGCTGGTAAAACCACACAGTCAATGCAGTGCTCTTAATTGCATCATTAATTCTGCTGAGAAGATCATGCCAACACTTGCCAATTCCATTTTTTCGGGACAATTAAAATCTGAAGTCGGCCAGCCTCCTCTTCTCAAATCAATGATGGATGCTTGCAAATTCAAAGATAAGATTCATAAGTAGTTAGTTGTTAATTTTAGTTTTAGATTTAGTGTTAGTTTTACTTATTTTTTGCCTAGAAAAAGGACGGTCATTTAAACTGAATCCTAAATTTTTGTAATAAACTATAATTAGATTTAGTTAGTAGTATTTAAACCCTTCTCATGCATTTAGAGAAGGGTCCTGAAATTTGTCAAAAACTTTTCCTCAGAACATGCACTTCTGCACCCTCAGAGGAGGTTTTTATGAATGAATGGAATGAGATTTATTGATATCTGCGTTTAATATCTGCTACTGATGTTGCACTTCTGTACTCTTAGTAGATATTGGATTAAGAAGAAATAAGTCATTATTGCTTCTAGCTCATGAGTAGAACCAGTTATAAATGGTACTTTTATCTCTTAACTATTTATGCTTCTGTGTTAAAGTGATATTTATTTTCATTTATTTATATATTGATGCTTGAATGCTTAAGTTATCATTTGGCACTTTTGTACGGTGATAGCTATTTATTTATGCTTAGTGTATGAATAGCTTATTATGCGATATGTTTTTCACAACTGTTTCATCTAACTTTTTATATGAAGTGGTTTATCTTTATTGAATTATTTTCTTATAGCAATTGAATGATCTTTATTACCGATTGTTATTCGAAATCATTTTAGATCGCATAAACAAGATCTTATCCCGGGTTTAGTTTAGAATTAGATATTTCTGTTTAAATTAGAATACAATTTGCATATGATTAGATTAGAAATAGAATAAAATAATTTCACTTAGGAACCTTTTTAGAAAGGAAATATCTATTCTCAACACACACACACAAATTGGGAAACTGGTCCCATTATCCCCAGTCGGACCCACTATACCAAACGGAAAAGGAGCTGCTAACCAAGGTCCGGACCGGGTGGGTATCCCCCTTGTTGTAGACCCGATTTTCGGGGCTTCAACATATTTGGCACTAGAAGGAGGGCCACGAACTATGAATGGCAAGTAAATCAAAATCCAAATACCATTCTAAGAGTAAATCACCCTCGCCATCTTCCCCGACTTCTCCATCGCACATAGAGTTTTTAAATCTAGAGTCAAAAGTCGAAAGAAGAACATACACTGCTACAAACCCTGGCTTTTCAGAAGAATCTGCTATTGAACCTCCTGAAGTTGAATCTTTGATTCATAAACTTCAGTGATTTTCAATATCACCTCAAAGATCTGATAAATCTCAAGGCAGTGTGACTTCGCAATATAATCCTGCTCATCCTCTTACTAGATTATAGAGCGAAAAGCTTGGCATTCAACCAACTGAGTTACCTCTACCTACAAGGAAAAGAGCAAGGAAATCACCTAAAGGGTCTGATAGCGATATTGTTTCATCATCATCATCCATCTCAACCTCTTCATCGCGAAGTCAACCATGCACCCCTCCACTTCAGACTATTTTCCCTCACTCCACTAGAACTTCCACATCACCTTCTCAATCATCTATAATTGTAATATCCTCATCTTCCCAATCACAGACATCATCTTCTACACTTTCCTCTGTTAGTAGTTCAGTGATGGCCCAAATGCCATGGAATAATCCAGGGGCAGTCTTAATGCCTGCACCCTTGAGTCAATTACCAGCCCATCCTGAAAAATGGTTGCCTAAGTTTAATCCTGAAGCAGGCATGTTAGCAGAAGAACATATAAACAATTTTATGTTGTCTATAAATCTCAATGGAGTTATTAATGAAGATTTTGTTGTTCGAATTTTCCCTTATACTCTACAAGGAGCAACTGGATCATGGTATTTTTCATTACCATCTAGATCCATCACTAGTTGGGATATCTTTCAAGATCAATTTTTGACTAAATTTGGTGATGACAGGTCTACAACAACATTGATCAATGATCTATCTAATCTTAGAGCTGACTCAAAAGAACTTGTCAAGGATTTCAATTCACGTTTCAATAAATTGTTAAATAAAATCCCTACTGCTTCCAAGCCTAGTGAAGAAGTGCGAAGTGAATGGTACATTTCTGCTTTACCATCAAACATAGCAATCTTCGTTGATAGGGCTAATAAAACAACTTTAGCAGAAAACATGAAGGAGGCAATAGCGGTAGAGAAACGTATCATTGCTTTAGATAAGAAAAATGCGATAGAAGAACGAAAATCCAAGAAAGTCACTTTTAAGGAAGACCCCAAGAAAAAACAATCAAAAGATCCATTTGATTTAGAAGGATTGCAGAAAGTTTTGAAAACCATGTCTAACGAAATGGTTGACATTAAGAAACAAGTGGCAGAAACATCTTCTAAAAAGTATTTCAAGCCTTTTAGAAGAAACCCTTCAACTGATCCAAAGCCACCAAATGCTATTACTAATGTTGAATCAGAAGAAGAAGAAGAGGAAACTGATACTGAAGAAACTACCGATGAGGAAGAAGTTGTAGAAGTACAAGGTATGTGGGATTTCATCCTCCCAGATGAGGAAGATCAAGAAGCATCCCCGGTTAGCACTCGAAGTAGAAATCAACTTGATCCTCCTCAACCTACTCCTAAGTCAAAGAGCGCAAGCTCATTGACTAAGGATAAAGTTGCACCCAAGAAAACGACATCTAAAGCAATTCAAACCAGCCCAGTCCAGACAGATTCATCAAATCCATCAAGAACACTGATTGTTCCAGATGAAATGGAGTATAATATCATAGAAGACATGAAGAAGACTAGGGCTAACATCACTTTTTATGAATTGAGCAAGTTAAAACACCAACAAAAGGTACTTTTGAAAGAATTACATGCTGTACCAAAAAAACCTTTGCCTGATCCTGTGATTTCTCAAGCTTCCAACGAGATGGGAAGACCTCCAGCTAATGCGATTAGTAAAGTTGATCTAGAAAATATCGCTTTAATTGGAGGAAGGTTGAGATCTCATACTCCTTCATTTCTTCTTACTTATGAAGTTTTCAATAAAAATTTGCATAATTGTTTAGTAGATTCTAGAGCTTCATCTAATATTCTACCAAAATCAATATGTGCAAAGTTGAACATTCAACCACAAAAATCTGTTGTGCGCATAGTCCAGCTTGATCGATCGCAAGTTGAAGTGATTGGCGAATTAAATCAGGTTACCATAAGTGTTATAGCATCATTTTCACCCTCATGTGATTCATGATTGTCTTTATGGCTTTGGGCACCCATTCCCATAGACTTGAACAAAATTCATTAAAAAACAGTGTTAAAATCCCCATACGCGGGTATGCCCAGACTTTTCCGCGTGTATACGCGAGTCCACATGTACTTTTCCGCGTATGCCATTAAAACCATTAAAAATATATATAAATTCCCTATTTTCGGGCTGGGTTGATGGTTACTCCAGTAGTTCAACCACCCCAGCACGTGGCCAACTGTTTCCAACTAATTGAAACTACTTTGAGGGAGTATAAAAGCCCCTCATGTGCATGGCCTAAGGGAGAGAGAAATTTTATAGACATTATACTCTGTTGGAATCCTAATTCAAGTCTGATTTCCCGTGCCTCCTGCACTTTCCCAGATTTATACAGGAAACCCTTGTTTCCTGGAGATGTTCATCCATTTATATGCCATCTCGAGTGCACAAGTCTTGAAAGTATCTTAGCGAAGCAAGGGCGGGACGGATCCGGATGACAGTCTGTTCGAAGATCGTGGAAGGATTCAGGTGATCTCTCCACTCTTTATTTCTGTACATGCTGTTTGCAATAATGAAGAACCATCTTGTTCCTGAACTTATGTGTTAGTATCTATTTGTATATGTGAAAAGATTGATTATTAAGCAGTTATTATCGTTTATATCATATTTCACATGGATTACACTAACGTTTAGGAGAAATATATGCTGTACAACTAGGTTTCCGTGCATGTTCTTTCTTGTTTTCCAGGCTGGAGAGGAAGAAGGGTTGCTGGGGGTTTGGAACCCGCGGGATCTACATCGAACGTAGGACTACGGGTGAGTTCTGCTATCATTGTTATCTAGTTTTTAGCATTCAAGTGTGGTTGTGTGTGAGTCCTTCTGAATAGCATGCCCTGATCTGTGGAAGTTTTGACCCAAAAAACCTCTAGGGTGTTTTTCCCTGAAACAGAACTGGTGACTCCGCTGGGGATTGCATTCTTGTGATTCCCCTGTTGGGTGGTTTCATCTATTTGAAAGGTTTCCAACAGTTTTAATTATTATTTCCAGTCCAGTTAACTTTTTCTCAGTCAGACTGAAGACCTGGTTTCTTATCCAGGCTTGATCTTTTTTATTTTTCATTATTTACCTTTTCATACGCAGGTTTGTCTATACACAGACGCGTATACACGCTTTTTTCTTCAAAGGGAGTCGCGTATACGCGGGTTTCCTTTGATACAGTCACGTATGCACGCTTGTTTCAAAACTGTCAAGTAGCGTATGCCTGGGTAGATTTTGAAATTTTTGATTTCTTGGCTTTTTAGTCTTGTCTGCCTGTGGAGACCTGTTCCTACAGTGTCTTTATAGTCTCTGGATTGTGTTAGTAGTATTCATTGGTCTTTTTTCTCTTGTTTTTGGGTGAAGACTAGCTTATCTGGCAAATCTTGTTTGTGGTGCTCGCATTTCTGGTTCGAGTACCAAGATCTCTTCCTGGGGATTCTTGGTTGTTCTGCTTCATCAGGACAGAGAGCTTTTGCTCATATACTCTTTCCTCATTTTATGTTTTGCTTTGCGCTTGGATTTTTGCCTACTTTTCGTTAGTTTTCTTGAGTTCATTTGACTAGGTCTTGTTGCAATTTTTAAAGAGTCTTTCTTAGTTCTTTGAAGTTTTTGTTTGCTGCAAGGTTGTACTATTCTTCTAGGCTGAGTTGTTGAGTTTCTTGTCTTCTTTTGCTCATATAAGTCTTGCTACTAGGTAGCCCTATAAGATTTGGAGCATTTTTGAAGTTTTGCTTGAAATTCAGAGTTGTTTGGCTTGGGATTTGATAGTTTTCTTGGTCTTTTCGAGCTCTTCTTTTTATAAAATTCAAAAGCTCAAAAAACATTTTGTTTTGCATTTTTGTTTTCGTTTCGTTATATCTTTTGAAGCTTTGTTGAGATTTCTTGCCTTTGGTTTTTGACTTGATTTTGGAAAGGAATTGTCATTGGTTTCTTCCTCTTGTTTTCAAGCATATTTTGATGTCTTCATATTGAGAGTTTCTACTTTTGGGAACTAGTTTTGTGGACAATCAAAAAGAGATAAAACTGAAGGATCTTTGGGAAATTTCTCTCTGCTTTAGTAGATTTTGCATCTTAGAATTTGCATGCTCTTAGTTATTTGCATTAGGTGCACTTAAGCATTTAGTCTTTTTCATAGTTTTTGTGAGTGTGAAGTTTGTTATCTGAAAAGAAAAAAAAAATTAGTCTCGTAGAACCTTTGTAGAAATTTCTTTTCATCGAAAGGCAATTACTGCATTTGCATGTAGTTTGGTTTTTATTAATTTCTTTTCTGCGTCAAAACACCACAAGTTTCATTTCCGTATCCCTTTGACTTAACATAATAGCCGATTAAAATAAGCGCTATAATTTAAAAGCAACTAGCAAGTTTTTATTAAGTGTCATACACCAACTAGCTAGGTTGTAGGGCCTTGGATTAGGTGAGTGGAGAGTTAACTCTCCAAGGCCGCTAAAAAAAAAACATAGAAGTTGATTAATTGAGCAAAATCCAACTCCGTTAGGTGGACCAGGAAAGCTCTCCTCCAGAGAGTCAAGCGCGAGGGAAAGTGAAGGCTGAGAAGAGAGATACCCCCTCTCTGATTTGCTGGATCTAACCTCAGGACCGTTCCGCCCGGCTTCTGACACGGATTGGTGCCCATAGTTGCCACTCCTAGGTTCCACATAGGTGACTGCGGGGGGGAATACCCGTGGTACCTGAGGCAGACGTCGTATCACTTCCAGCAGTACTTCTGGGGGGTGCCCTTGCGAAGCTTGGGTACTTGTGCCGGCAAAGGTTGTTGTTAGGAGGTCGGCGTAACTATTTCTGTTACCTTCACTAGTAGGCCTGGGCCGTAATTATCCCAGACTACTTTCGGGAGGTCCTATATTTCGCTTTCTTGTATTTTGGTGTCCGGTCCTAATCACCCGGAGCGGAAATACCTGAAGGCTGTTTTCTTGATTGTATCTCAGGGATTATTTTTTGTAGAGAGTGCTCTTTGCTCCTAGCTTTCCTAGCTTTATACTTTTTTTGAGTCTAATTAAAATTTGTTAAAGTGGCTGATCAAGCGCCTCATCGATTGAGGAGAATCCGGGGGTTATCTCCCGAGAGTCCTAAGCCTTCTTCAAGAAGGCGTAGGAATAATTTAGCAGGTGAGTACCACCCTATGGCGTCTGACGTAGTGGAGAGAGATCCTCCACAAGGGTTTGAAGGTTTCGTATCTGATTTTGGTGTTGGTTCTGAGAGGAGCGCTCCGTTCACCTCGCGAGTATTATTTTCGCAGGAAGAAGAAGTTCAAGTAGAGGAAGTATCTCAACCCTTTGAGTAATTTCCATCTCCTCTTCCTCCTGATTATCCATTAGTTGTTGAATACATCAGACCTGAGTCATAGAGACCGGAAGATCCTCCATATTATTCATACCTTTCGATGGCCACGACTGGGAACGCGGCTTCTGCTGTGAGTGCTGCAGGCATTCAGACTCCTGCTTCTGTAGAAGGAGGAGGCACTATTGCTATATCTTCGATTGCTTCTAGTGTTGTTGTGTTTGGCTCTGGTTTCACCCAAGAACATGCTTCTCAATCTGGTCCCTTCTGTTTTGGAATGCCCACTAGTGGGATTCCTTCATTTTCCTTTTCTGCTGCTGCAGCTGGATCTACACCCATGTCTTCCATGGCTAGTGGATCAACTTCTTTTCAAGGGTTCCCCTTCGAAACTGGGCATATTCCTAGTTCGAATCCTTCTTTAGGGTCCTTTCCATTTACTTCTCAGAATTCAACTACTTTTACAGGTTGGAACCCTATATTCACTACAGCGGGGACCGGGAATCAGTTTTACGCTGGTCACTAAGGGAATGCTTCTTTCCCTTTGTCGAGTGCTTATCAGAATTTTTCCCCTCTTTCTAATGCAGGGACCTATATCGGAATTATTCTTTTCAGAATGTTGGGAATCCATCCCATCAAGGATGGAATGCTCAGGCTCCGCCTCGTTTACCTTTTCTGGCAACATTAAACTTGCCAGATCTGTTGAAATTGACGAATTATCCGATCCGGTACAGTCCGGGGTGGCCTCCGGTCCCGAACAAACTACCTTCAGACATTCCAAAGTTTGTAGGCAAGAATGGATAGGATCCGGATGATCACATCACCAGTTTCCATTTATGGTTCTCTTCTAACTCCCTGATCGATGATTCAATTAGGTTGAGATTGTTTCAACGCACCTTAACTGGAAACACTGCCAAGTGGTATATTGAGTTAACTAGGGGCAGTTTTGCTACATTTGGAGATCTGGCTATTACATTTCTAAATCATTTCCAGTTGCCTGTCCGTTATGATGTCGGGACTGAACTCCTAGCTAATTTTAAGCAGGACGACACAACCCACATTTCTGACCATATTCAGGAATGGCGGAGAAGGAAGAGGCTTATTAAAACTCATATTCTAGGAGAATTCCTTTTGGAATGGTTTTTGAAATCCCTGCAGTCAGATATTTCTAAAGATGTATCCCTGTCTGGGGTATTTTCGGAGGAACAGGCTATTTTTAGGGCCCAGCAGCTGGAACTGATATATTCTCAGTCTGGAGTCCTTCATAAATGTTTGCCCAATGCTCCTCGCTCCAAATTAGATTTATCCAAGACTAAGCCTGGTCCTCATGGTGATGGACTTATTGGGTCGATCAATAGTGGTGCAGCTAACCTGCTTACTCAATTGCAGCAGTTGTCTATACAATCTGCTCCTTCTGGTCAGGTTGTGCCTACTGAGTCATCGCCTTCCCAATCTTTGTCGGTAAATTCCGTCCAAACTTCGGATCCCAAAGGAAATCAACAATCCGAAGGGAAGAAGAAGGGACGGAATAATAAGAAAAAGGGTAAGAATGGGAAGGGTAATGCGAATAAAACCAATGAGCATGTTGGTGAGGGTCCAAAGGATAAAAAGGAGGTGAAGTTTCCATGCAAGTTGTGTGCTGGAGACCATCTTACACACATTTTCCCTAAAATTCAGGATGCACAGCGCTTGTTAGCTCAGTAGGGTTCTTCCAGTTCCCAGGCTGTGTTGACAAACCCTTTTCCCCAAGGGCAACATCTAGTTGTTGGCGCGAATCAAAATACTGGGGCTTCCTCTGGGGGCACCCAGGAAGGGGAAATTCCATCAAACATATACATGATGAGTGCTCACGTGGATGTCGCTACGAGATCCCGTGATTATGGTGAAGAAGAGTCTTCGAAAGCTAAGGGTGCTCCCGATGCTACTGAGCCGCTTCAAATTACGAGGCCTACTGTTGAGCCTATACCTCGGATGCCCAAAGCATCTACTAAGCGCACGACGATTAATCCAAATGCTAGGGCTGCCCAGAACTACTTTATTGTGGAAGATCTGGCGCAGAGTCCTTGTGCCATGTCGGCTCTTGAGGTGCTCCAGTCTTGTCCGGCTCAGCGCAGTGCTCTGCTCACTGCTCTTGGGGCTGTCAATCCAAAGAATTTTCTTATGATTACATTTGATATGACTAATTTTAAAAAGAGACTCCCCCATCATATGGCTTTCCATATTAAATCATCGTACCGGAAATGCAATATTTTTCGGACGGTTGTTGATGAGTGTGCTTCCACTTGTGTGATGTCTCTCACATGCTGGAAGGGAATTGGATCTCCCGCAGCTGTTCCATCTGCTACTCTTTTGACTTCGTTTGATGGTCATTCTCACAGACCACATGGGATTGTCCCATCTTTGCCCATCTGTGTTGGGGGAAAAACTGTAAATATAGAGGTTGAGATAGTTGATGCAAGCTTGGACTACAACCTTCTGTTGGGGAGAAACTGGATTTATGAGATGGATGCTATTGCATCTTCATTGTTTCGGATTATTTGTTTCCCTCACGAAGGGAGGATTGTTACAGTGGACCAACTGGACTGTCCTCCTGTAGACCCGAATGCATCTACTGACTCATCTGTTCCAAAGTTGGATAATACTAAGGCGCCTGTTGAGAATTTAGGGGTTGGAATGTATTCTTCCTTGATGGGTACTTTTGATATTCCTCCTCCTACGGTTCATATTAATGCAATTTCATCCTCCAAGGCTCCTCTTCGAAGAGAGTTCTTCAAAACTCATTATTTTCAGACCCTTGGACCTTACCTTCCCCTACTGCCACATTAGTGGAAGGTCAAGTGGGTGGAATGGCATTTCCAATGTCTGCAGCTGAGATTTCTTATCAGCCTATTGTTGACTCTGCAAAATCCATCCCAGCTCCTCTCTCACCGGAAGAGTTGGATGGAGATGTGGCTCCAGCTTGGGCACTTAGTTCTTCTTCTGCCCAGGATTGCCTTGATACCACTCTTCCATCTGAAGAGGCCATCCTGGAAGCTATGACTGGTATAGATAGACCGTGGGATGATTTGCATCATCGGTCTTACTTTTTACCTGATTTGAGCGAAGTTGAGACAAGTTTTCCAAGTCCTCAGTCTCCTGGTCCTGTTCACCCAGTCCTGAACCCTTTAGCACCAACACAGGTTTATGCTGAAGGGAACATGGTTGTGATTTCTCCTACTATCCTGGTGAACATTTCCAGGGATCCCAATATTATTGAGAATGTCTTCATCGGAGCTGAATGTTCCCGTGAAGAGATTCAGATTTACACCGATCTCTTTAAAGAGTATAGGGATGTATTCGCTTGGTCTTATGAGGAAATGCCTGGTATAGATCCATCTATTGTCCAGCATGAGATCAAGACTTACGAAAACGCTAAGCCTGTGAGGCAAAAACTTCGTCCGGTCAATCCTAGGAAGGTAGCAGCTATCAAAGATGAGGTGGAGAAGCTGCTTAAGGCGGGATTCATTTTCCCTGTTCCTTTGACTGAATGGGTTTCAAACCCTGTTCCCGTAGATAAAAAACAAGGAACGATTCGAGTTTGCATTGATTTTAGAGACCTTAATAAAGCATGTCCTAAAGATAATTACCCCACACCATTTATCGATCAGATCATTGACGAGTGTGCCGGTAATGAGATTTTCTCCTTCATGGACGGTTTCTCCGAATATAATCAGATTACTATCCGTCCTGAAGATCAGCATAAGACTGCCTTTATTTGTCCCTGGGGTACTTTTGCATACAAGAAGATGCCTTTTGGTCTTAAAAATGTTGGGGCTACGTTTCAGCGGGCCATGTCATATGCCTTCCACGACATCAAAAATATTATCGAGGCGTATTTGGATGATTTAGCTACTCATTCTCGAAAGAGGATGGATCATCCTGCTCACCTCCGTCAAATATTTGAACGATGTCGTTTCTATAAGATTAGGTTGAATCCGAACAAGTGCGTTTTCACGGTTACATCCGGTCGGTTATTGGGATTCATTGTGTCTAGGGAAGGGATTAGGGTAGATCCCTTCAAGGTTGAGGCAATACTTCGGTTGCCTCCCCCGTCCTCTATTCGTCAACTTCAAAGTCTACAAGGAAAGGCTAATTTTCTTCGGAGATTTATCGTAAATTATGCTGAAGTTACCAAAGGATTTATGAGATTGTTGAAGAAGGGAGTTCCATTCTTTTGGGATGACTTCGCTCAACGCTCATTCGATGCTTTGAAAAAAGCATTGACCTCTGCTCCTTTATTGAGTCCACTTGATTATAGCAGGGATTTCCTTTTGTATCTTGCAGCAGCAGAATCTACCATTGGTATGGTTCTGGTTCAGGAAGATGATGCTCTTGTAGAGCATGTTATATACTATCTTAGTCGAGGCTTGGTAGGACCTGAACTCCGGTATACTCTGATAGAAAAACTGGCTTTAGCAGCTGTTCATGCTGTGCAGCGACTCAGACATTACATTCTTCTACGAAAAACTTATGTTTTGGCAGCAGCCAATCCATTTCAATTTTTTCTCAGTAGGCGAGTGATTGGGGGAAAATACAATAGATGGATTGTGATTTTGCAGGAATTTGATCTTGATTTTATGTCTGCCAAGTCCAAGAAATCATTGGTTTTCGCAGAATTGATCTCCGAGTTGCCCTGTGGGGAAGAGATAGTCTATGATGAATCCTTCCCGGATGAAAATTTGTTTCTTATCTCTCCACAGGATCCTTGGTATGGAGATATCATTGTGTATCTTCAAACTACGAAGTTTCCCTCTACTTTTTCGAAAGATGAGCGTCGTAAGTTGCGTCACTTGGCTAAGAATTACTTGATTATTGGTGATGCTTTATACTGTCGAGGGGTTGATTCAATCCTAAGACGTTGCTTAACTCTCGAAGAAGCTGAGGCTGTGCTGAATGATTGCCACAGTGGAGCTTGTGGTGGTCATTTATCTGGGCTTGCTACAGCCCAAAAGATCTTGCGTGCTGGGTACTTTTGGCCTTCAATTTTCAAAGATTGTATGGAGTCGGTCAAAAAGTGTCATCCGTGTCAAGTTTATACTCGAAAAATGCGCGCTCATCCAGCTCCGCTTTTTCCAGTCATTACTGTCGGTCCCTTTACAAAGTGGGGTATTGATTATACTACTTGTAACCCGCCTTCAGCTAAAGGTCACAAGTACATTATTGTAGCAGTAGACTACTTTACGAAGTGGGTCGAGGCTATGCCTACTTTTGGGAATGATGGTGAGATTGCAGCTCTTTTTCTTTCAACCAGGTTATTGCTCGTTTTGGTATTCCTAGAGAGATTGTCACTGATCATGGCAGTCATTTTCAGAATAGCATGATGGCTGAGTTGGCTCTAAAATTAGGTTTCCGGCAAGAGCATTCATCTCCGTATTATCCTCAAGCCAATGGGAAAGTGGAAGCCGTGAATAAATCCTTGAAGAAAATTCTTCAAAGGACAATTGATAAAGCTAGATCCAACTGGCATATTATGCTATATCCTGCACTTTGGGCATACAGGACGTCAGTGAAAACTGCAACTGGCTTTACTCCGTTTCAGCTAGTGCACGGGTTGGAATCCGTATTTCCCATTGAATGTGAGATTCCTTCTCTTAAATTAGTTGTTGAACTTCTTCCTGACACTTCTAGTCTTGAAGAACGCCTCCTTCATCTGGAACATCTCGATGAGCAGCGTCGGGATGCCGCCACGATGAATGAAGCACATAAAAACCGACTTAAAGCTCAGTATGATAAGGCGGTCAAACCTAGGGTTTTTTCGGAAGGTGACCTTGTTTTGGTCTATGCCCAAGAAAAAGATGCCCTGGGGGCAGGAAAGTTTAAGTCTATGTGGTATGGCCCCTTCATCGTTAAAAAAGTCCTTAAAAAAGGAGCATATACCTTGGTTGATTTTGAAGGAAACGAGTTGCCGGAGCCCAGAAATGGGCTCTATTTGAAAAAGTATTATGCCTAGGCTTCAACCTGACATTTTTCTTTTGTATATAGTAGTTTTACTTTGTACATATCTAGTTGTTTTTCGATATTTGATGGGATGGTGATGTTTTTGATCTGCTTTGGCAGGTTGTGTCAGATGTCATGAGTCATTTTGGTTTCACCGATGGTGCTAGTAGACACACCCGGAACTTGGATTCCGCGGCTTGGGTGCTTCATCATCCATCCGGTCAGCTGTTAGTATCAAGAGGGGTCTGCATTGGTCCTGCTTCCAATAATACAGCGGAATACACTACAGTTATTTATCTACTCTCAGACGCAATATCTTTGGGTGTTGATTCGTTGGTAGTTTTCTTGGACTCTCAGCTGGTGGTGTCGCAGTTGAACAATACTTATCGGGTTCGAGATCCATTTTTACTCTAGTTGTTCTTGAGGGTACGTTTGTTACAAAGATCATTTCAATTTTTAACTTTCATTCATATTCCTCGAGCTGACAATTGGATGGCAGACTCATTAGCTAATCAAGCACTGGATTGGCATATTAATCATTCCATACAATAAAATTTAATCATCAAAAACATCATACATTTTGATACATTTTTCACATCACATCAAACATCGTTGTATATATATCATCAGAGTGTTCAAAAAACTATACAAAATTTGGATCCATAAGTCATACAAAAATTGGGCTTATGCCCGATCATGTTCAGTCTCAAAAAATATACAGTCATCTGATATATCATATCTATCTACTCCTGTGGTCCCTGCCCAGAAGTTGTGTTCCTATAGAACACGATCGCGGTGGCAACTCGGCGGAATAACCGTACCCAGTCACGGGGTACTCCTACCACCCGTCTCTGGATGGCTTCAGGCAGATCTTCCACTGCAGCCATAGGTACTTGGCGGGTTAACCCCTCCAAGTTCCTCTGTACAGCCTGGAGGGTCCTGTCTGGATCTACTGTATCCGCCTCGCCTCTGCGACGCTTATGTCGTGGGTAACCCTCAGGTCGAACTGGTCCAATATCTGTATCATGATCATTTTAAAATTGTAAGTCATTTTGAATCCAACCAAAAACATGTTTGTTTTCCACATTTTTTCATACATATTGAAAAAATTCAAAAAATTATATAAGTTAAAAAATTGCAAACTTACCGACTGTGCCCCATGCCGCGCCTGGTGGAAGGACAAGGTCTGGATCACCTCAGAAATCCATCCCGACATAGGGATAGTCTTCCACAGCGATGATTTGTTCTCCCCACCAAAGGAAGAACTCATCATCCCAAGTGGTTCGGGGAACTTCACTTCCCCCCAATCTCTTCATCAAGTCAGCCCATCGGGCAATTCTTGGGTCTCTCGGGCTGCTGATAGAAGAGATCACTTTGGGTCTCAGCCCAGGAATCTTCTCGAAGAAGAATGTCATCAAGATTGTACCATATCCAAAATGTTTTGTCTTCACTTTTCGGATAGAAATCAATTGTTGCTTCATATTCATCAGTAGAGCTGTGCACCAATCATATACATGAGTTAAGCATTCCACTACTATACTCATTTGAGTCCTGGATGCCTGGTGTAGGGAAGCAGATCCCGCTACCCTACCAATGGTAAAAAGGAGGATTTTCATGTGCAAGTCTCTTAAATCTTTGATAACAATTTGAGTTCCAACTTTCTTAGATCCCTCTACGCAGTAAACGTGGACGTAATCTTCCACGGTGAGCCCTCCCAAGGGTTTGCCATGTAAGTCTACTGGCTCCCCCCTCCAGGAGAGTCCAGTAATAAAATAGATATCTTCCACTTCGATGCGTATGGGCATTTGATCTATTATGAAGTAGTCTTCTTCCGGTTCCCAATAGTTCACAAGCATTTCGAGCAACCGGACATTACTCTTCATATTTGGCATTTTGAAAAACTTGAGCAATCCACAATTTCGGAGAATATTTAGTGATACTTGGTCCTGCATGACTTCATTGTCAATGGCACTGTGTTCACGCTCTCTCCAAGATATAGTCATCCTGCAAAAATTCAATAATTTGTTCATTAGATACGCGTTTTTTTCATTTTGGGTTGCGCATACGCGACTTTCTTTGTGCACAGTCGCGTATATACGTGATTTGGTCATTATAAACCCGCGTATGCGCAAACCCGTGATTTTAAACAAATGATTCTACGGTGAAAATTCCTAATTTTTAACTTATGAACGGACAAAATGAATAACAAGGATGAATTAAGAGCTTACCTAACAAATTCGGTGAAGTTTGACGGTCAATTGCTCCTATTTTGACGAAAGAGGCTTTTTCTCCAGAGCACTTTTTCCCAAATCAGCAATGTAACAATGAACCAAATATGAGGTAACTTGTGTATTTATGCCCAAAATTGAATTTTTTTTGCAAAAATTTGTTATGCTTATTTTTTCAATCTATCTTAAGCTGCATAACCCGGATGCTTGGAAGTGCCTAGATTGGTATATTTTCAGGTACATTTTGACGAATTTGAGATTTTTCCCGGTTTTTGATCCATGACTGCTGACCCGTCATGGCAGGTATATGATCTTCACTGGCATATAGGTTAGGGAATCCACTCTCCGTTGCATTTTGCATACTAGCCTCCATTTTGATCACTTTCCATAGAGTCGATCCCATCAGGTCATGAGTATTACACCCATTTCACTCGCCGATTATTTAATCATGACTTGGTGGTAGAGCCTTCCTTTACATGGGCTTCTTAGTTAGTTCCTCGCTATCACTTGTTTCCCATGCTGCGTTTTATGTAGGCTCGGGAGTCCTCTTTAGTCCCGCCATGACTTATGTGTTGAAGCTTCATTATTCTTCTTCCTCACTATCATTTTTATGGCTATTACCCTAGAGGCTCCCTGGTGTTGTTGAGTTGTATTACTGCATTGCATATTGGCTACTTGTTTATCCTGGCCTTTAGCCGGCTTCATTTGGACTCAATGTTTAAGCCAAATTTTGACCTTGACTCTCTGTACAAGTTAACCATTGCATGCACTTAGCTATCACGACTTGACACCTTTTACCCATGGATGGAACGTTCCTCTGAGTATCGCTTACCATTTTTCGCCACCTTGCATTGAGCATAGGATTGTTCCAAACCCAGGAACTAGTGCATCTGATTTTTTGATACTCGTTCTATCCATTGTACCATAGCATTCTTTTATTCTTTTTCAGGCTTATTATATGAAAAAGACAAAAAAATCAAATATAACAAAAAGAGCGGGAACGAGATGTAACTTCGTAATTTGATGGCAGTACAATGTCAGTTTGTCGCCCTTGAACAAAGCACATACACTTATATATTTCCTTCATTTGGGATGGTTTTAGTTTTGACCTAGGTTCAGCCTTTACCTTGTTTCACTTGTCAGTCCTCCCCCGGTTGGTTATCTCTTCCAATCATATGGAGAGTTTGTTCTGCCTCCTGCATAACAGACTTATACAGTGTCACTTTTTACTACCATGGTCATCACGAGTCGTGCTTTTGTTCAAGGGAAGTCTAACCAGAGTCGGCCATTCTACAGTGTCTCTTGACTCATTATTCGGTCGGCCTTCCCAGTCTTGTCAGTATCTTGTTCTATCACATCATATGTTTTGGTCTTCTGCTCGTGCTGGTTTGAGATGGTCCCCATTGACTTCTTGCCAGTGGGTTTGTCTCTTATCGACTACGACACATTGCTCTGAGAGAAAACCTAGAGCCGCACCCTGGCCCTATTTCCATCATTGATAGGTGACCTTGTGCTCAGCATTTGATCATCATTATGGGTCTTTGACTGAGTGGTTTCCCCTGTGTTCGACGTTAGCATACATTATCACACTTGGGATTCATGCAGTACCTTGATTTCCATTTGACCCTATCGGTGGATATCTCGCCTCTGTGTCAGCTTTCATTATTGGTTGGTTCAGAGGGTTTCTTCCGTGTGCTAGCTTCATCTTGTGCATGTCGGAAATGTACTTCGGTTTGGTTCTGTCACTCTGCTTCGTCCGATTCCTTCCAAATTTTGGCCTGCGGGTTACACTTGCGCTGGACTGATGTGGGATGCCGTAATGCCTTCCTTCCAGCAGATCTTTTCCCATTGACTCCGACTCATTGCTCTGGGAATAAGGTCTAGAGTCTTTTGTTAGTACCTTAGGGTTTGCAGTCATCAGTGGCAGACTCTTCGCTATCGACAGTGGGGATTCATCATTGCCTCCTGATTGGTAGATTCTTCCAAGTGTTCGACTTCAACTCATTCATTCGCACTTGTTAGATTGTAATGGGGCACCTTGACACTCATTTTCATTATTGGTGGGTTGTCTCGCGTTGGTTAACGGTTTACATTATTGACCGGTAATCCAACGATTTCTCACATGGTCGACTTCAGCTCATGTATTCTCATTGTGTAGTATTGTGCCATAGTGATTGGTGAAGACCTCGGGTTGCATCAGCATTTCTCGGTTCACTTTTGACAGTCCATTCAGTTTCTGCTAGTGATGTCATTCACCCTTATATGTTGCAGTATCAGTACAGTAGCATCCTATATGTTGGCTCCTGAGTTGCGTGATTGTACCATTTATTCCACCTCTTATGATTTGGTACTTGGAGATTCAGTTACTTATATGATCAGACATCCAGTTTCAGCATCATTGATCAGCTTTCTATATGTGATACTTAGACATTGATTCAGACTTGTACTTCCGGGCCATGCTCAGATGATTCATTGTGTACTTTCAGTTCAGCTATACTTGTATACATTTTGGATCTATTATGTACTTTCCATATGATGTATTTTTGACTGAGCATGGGTATGCCCGCCTCAGCATGAGTTGACTCTCTGTTTTCTTTCATTGGTTTTTGGTAGGCTGAAATCTGGTGAAGTCCTCTCTTGTCCTTGCGAAGTTCTTTCTATGTGCATAATACATTTCGGCCATCATGTACCCTTTCTGACCTCATATATTAGGGGGCATCTGTTATAGCATCATTTTTCACCCTCAGGTGATTCATGATTATCTTTATGGCTTTGGGCACCCATTCCTACAGACTTGAACAAATTCATTAAAAAACAGTGCTAAAATTCCCATACGCGGGTATGCCCAGAATTTTACGCGTGTATACGCGAGTCCACATGTACTTTTCTGTGTATGCCATTAAAACCATTAAAAAATATATAAATTCCCTATTTTCGGACTGGGTTGATGGTTACTCCAGTAGTTCAACCACCCCAGTACGTGGCCAACTGTTTCCAACTGATTGAAACTACTTTGAGGGAGTATAAAAGCCCCTCATGTGCATGTCCTAAAGGAGAGAGAAATTTTATAGACATTATACTCTGTTGGAATCCCAATTCAAGTCTGATTTCTCGTGCCTCCTGCACTTTCCCAGATTTATACAGGAAACCCTTGTTTCTTGGAGATGTTCATTCATTTATATGCCATCTCGAGTGCACAAGTCTTGAAAGTATCTTAGCGAGGCAAGGGCGGGATGGATCCGGACGACGGTCTGTTCGAAGATCGTGGAAGGATTCAGGTGATCTCTCCACTCTTTACTTCTGTACATGCTGTTCGTAATAATGAAGAACCATCTTGTTCCTGAACTTTTGTGTTAGTATCTATTTGTATATGTGAAAAGATTGATTATTAAGCATTTATTATCGTTTATATCATATTTCACATGGATTACACTAACGTTTAGGAGAAATATATGCTGTACAACTAGGTTTCCGTGCATGTTATTTCTTGTTTTCTAGGTTGGAGAGGAAGAAGGGTTGCTGGGGGTTTGGACCCCACGAGATCTACATCGAACGTAGGACTATGGGTGAGTTCCACTATCGTTGTTATCTAGTTTTTAGCATTTAAGTATGGTTGTGTGTGAGTCCTTCTGAATAGCATGCCTGCGATGCAGCTAGGTTTTGACTATGAGCCTCTGGTGTTTTCTACTGAAACAATAAGGTTGTCATCTAATCCAAAGGTATGTCAAGTTATTGATATTTTAGTTGCAGATATTCCAAAATTTTATGGCTTAATTCTTAGCAGAGATTGGTCAAAAAAACTTCATGGATATTTTGCAACTGATTGGTCGCATATGTGGCTTCCTTACAATGGTAAACCAAATCAGATAAAGGTTGAACGAGAAAAACATCAGAAATACATAGTAACAGAACTGGAAGGAGAGAATGAACCAGTTGCATACAGCAGTAATATCATTGGAAATTATTCAGTTGATTCTTTCTTAGGAAATTTCAATGCTCATACTTCACCTTATTTAGAACATTCTGTTTTATCTCAAATAGAAAATTTTTCTCAAACAGATAGTTCTAAATGTATTAATTTTGTAGATACTCTTGTAAATAAATCTTTATTTTGGAAATTATTTTTTGATGGTTCTAAGTCTAATGAAGGAGCAGGAGCAGGATGCGTTTTGGTTAGTCCAGAGGGAAACAAAATTATGTTAACTTGTAGACTTGAGTTTAATTGCACTAATAACACCGCAGAATACGAAGCTTTAGTCCAAGGATTATACAAAGCAATCGAATTAGACATCAAATATTTACAAGTTTTCGGAGATTCGGAAATTGTAATTAAATAGGTACGCAATACTATACATTGTTTATCAGGTCATTTAAAGCATTATCAATCTTTAGTCCAAGATCTGACTGAACATTTTATAGCATTTAATATTTCATCAATTCCCAGAATTCAGAATGCTAGTTCAAACCTCCTAGCTAATGTAGCTTCCAAGCTCATTCCTGCAGAAGACTTTAGTCCTGATCGATTTTCAATCGAATTAATCTTTAGACCCTCGATTCCTGATACTGTTACCAATTGGAGGATTTTCAATGATGATCCTGATATTGTAAATTTTCTCACATCTGAAGGATCTTACACCAATCAGATAATTGATGAAGACCAACATGACAGACAATTGCTTCAAGATAGCACCAATAATGCTATGCCAAAGTCAGTAGTCAAGTTAGAAGACCTTTATGATTTGAAAGATCGATTTAAAAGATCTACCAATTCAAAATTGCAAAGTTCGACTTTGAATTATGAATTAGTAAATCTTGGAACTGATGCAAAACCACAGAATATCAACCTAGGCCTTGGCCTAGCTCCTGAAGAAAAATTAGCGTATGTTCGTCTTTTGAAACAATATAAAAGTGTCTTTGCTTGGAACTACGATGAACTTAAAACTTATGACACTTCTATCATCCAACATACTATCCCAATGATAAATGATGAAAAACCTGTCCAACAAAAGTTGAGAAAGATCCATCCCAATCTAGAAAATCAGATCAAATCTGAACTCAATAAATTATTGAAAGCCAAGATTATTTTTCCCGTCTGACATTCTAAATGGGTTTCCAATATGGTTCCTGTTAGAAAGAAGAACGGAGACATTAGAATTTGTATTGACTTTCGAAATCTTAATAAAGCCTGCCAAAAAGATAATTTTCCTTTGCCTCCTATGGAGCAAATATTACAGGCAGTTGCAGGATCAGAATTAATGTCTTTCTTAGATGGTTTCTCTAGATACAATCAAGTGTTAGTCCATCCTGATGATCAATTGAAAACTACATTCAGAACCAAATGGGGCACTTATGCATATCAAAAGATGCCTTTTGGTCTGATTAATGTTGGTGCCACATTTCAGAGAGCCATGGACATTGCTTTCAAAGGATTAGTTAACAAATCAGTGGTAATTTACTTGGATGATATAACTGTATATTCCAAAAAACGAAGCAATCATCTTAGAGATTTGAAGCAGATCTTCCAACGTTGTCAAAGGTATGGGATTTCACTTAATCCGAAAAAATATTTTTTTGCATTAAGTGAAGGAAAACTTCTTGGATTCATAGTATCAAAATCTGGAATTCATATTGATCCTGATAGAATCAAAGAAATTTCTGAAATACCCTTACCTCACAACAAGAAAGCTATGCAATCTTTTCTTGGCTAGATTAATTTTGTAAAGAGATTTGTGCTAGATTTTTCGAGAATTGTATCTCCTTTACAAGCAATGATTAAAAAGAATTCAAACTTCAAATGGGGCAAAGATGAATATGAGGCATTCAATCTGATCAAACAAGCAATTATTAATGCTCCATCTTTAGCAACTCCAAATTTTTCCGATCCTTTTATTTTGTACACATTTGCCTCTGATAAATCTTATGCTGCAATACTCACTCAAGCAAATCAAGACAAAGCAGAAGCTCCAATTTCTTTTTTCAGTTCAAATTTACAGGGAGCCGAGTTGAATTATTCAGATGTGGAGAAACAAGCTTATGCTGTTTTCAAAGCAATTAAATATTTCAGACCCTTTCTACTTAAAACCCATACAAAAATCATAGTACCGTTTTCAGCGGTAAGAAATCTTTTAGTCCAAAAAGATGTGGGTGAGAAAAGAGCCAATTGGGTTACTGCCTTACAAGAATATGATGTAGAAATCAAACCAGCAAATATTGTAAGAGGTCAAGGTTTTTGCAAAATACTAGCTAGAGCATCGCTTATTTCTGAAAAACCATCTGAAGAGATACAAACATATGAGGTAAGCCTAAATGATGTTGAATCATTATATGTTGATATCATATTTTATCTGAAGAATGGATATGCTCCTCCAAATCTCGATCACACCAAGAAAAGAGCTTTAAGGTTGAAGGCTAAACAATATCAGCTTGTGAATGATGTTCTTTTTAGAATAAATTATGATTCTGTTCTTCTTAGATGTCTGGAGAAATCTGAAGCTGAAAAAGTCTTGCAGGAACTTCATGATGGGCCAGCAGGTGGACATTATGCTAGAGATGCTACTGCACATAAGATCCTCCATGCAGGCTATTACTGGCCCACACTATTTAAATATTCACATAACTACGCAAGGAAATGTCAAATTTGTCAAACTGCAGCTGGAAGACAAAAGAAACCATCATTACCATTACAACCAGTCAACATTGAGCAACCTTTTGATCAATGGGGATTGGACATAATAGGTGAGATCGTTCCTCACTCTTCTAAACAACATAGGTATATCATTACAACAACTGATTATTTTACGAAATGGGTAGAAGCAGTCCCTCTCAAGACTGCTAATGCTGAGCATATCATCGAGTTTATAGATCAGTTCATAATCACCAAGTTTGGTTTACCTTCTGCTTTAATGTTTGATAATGCATCGTATTTTTCTGGTAATGCTATGACTGAATTTGCACTCAAGAGAGGTTTTAAACTTAAATATTCTGCCAATTATTATCCACATGGAAATGGGTTAGCTGAATCCACAAATAAGAACTTAATCAGAATTATTAAGTGAACCATTGATCAAAACCATAAAAATTGGCATAAGTCTTTAATATATGCTTTATGGGCAGATCGAATAACGCATAAGGCTTCTATTGGGACTTCTCCCTTTAATTTAGTTTATGGGAGAGAAGTGGTTCTTCCAGCTCATCTAACGATCCCTTCTTTATCCTTAGTCCAATATATTGATGAAGAACCAACTTCTTCCTTACAACTAAGGCAGATGGAAATAATTAAGCTAGAAGAACAACGAGAAAAGGCCAAAGTAACTCATGCTCATCACCAAGCATTAGTGAAAGCTTCTTTTGATTCAAACATGATAACCAGAAAGGACTTTCAGATAGGAGATCTAGTTTTAAAATGGGACAAGGCTCATGAAGAAAAAGGAAAACATACGAAATTTCAACGAATGTGGCTTGGTCCTTTCCAAATTGCAGAGATCATAGGTCCATCTACTTTTATGTTACAGGATTTAACAGGAAAAAGAGAGTCTTTACCTGTTAATGGACAGATCCTCAAAAAATATTTTCCATAGGAGATCATTCTTCTATTTTGTATATTAGTTTTCTTTATTTTTCATAATAAAACCAGTTGTTAATGGTTATATTTGGAATTCACGAAAAAGATACAAATTCTCTTTTAAATTTTGTTTCTTCACTTATATAAATAGAATTCTTTTTATAATATTGATCATTATTATTCAAAGATACAGTTAAAAGCTTTAAATCTAGAAATGATATTAGTTTCAACTTTGAAAATTTTGATGAAAAGCAACTTTTAGTGAAAGATTGTTTTATATCAGTCCAATCAAAAGGTATCTATAACAAAATGAAGATTCTCTGTAGAAAATTTCTTTCCAAAAAACTCTACTATTGTCGTCCAGAGCTATCTTAAGGAAACAATGACTTCCTCCCCACTTAGGAAATTAAAATGTTCAGGGAATAATCCAATGATACACTTTATCTTAAAGAGTAAGAGGTCTCATCACGAGCCGGCTTATCATGATCATAGATATTATAGCTAGATGAATTTGCCAATACTGCATACCACAACAGGGCAATGACTCAATATTATTGCAATAAAAAAGCAAGGGGTCTCATCACGAGCCAGCTTGTTCATCAAAGTTATAAATCAAGTGGCTACCAAACCAAGACATTGTTCTTTAAGGGTAAAAGGAAAATGAAAACAATAAGTGCGAATATGGATTTCTCTTTGAAAATTGTATATTTCTCTAAGTAGGACACAGGATCATTGCTAGGTAATAGGTAACCATGTCGAAGCTATAGACACTTGCTGGCAGCAGTGGCTCTACCTACGATAAATGAGCATATTTAAAACTGATTTACAGAGAAGCCTTTTGTTTTTATCTTTTTAAACCAAGTAATGACTGATATAGATACAAAGACTAGCTTGAGGAAGTGAATAGTCAAAGTTGATCATAGAAGAAATGAAATATCATTTATAGATTAAAAAATAATGTACTTTGTCTTTTTATAATAAAGTTTGATTTTCTAGAAAATTTTCTATTTTGAAAAGTTTAGAAAATTCAAAAGAAAAGTAGAGATAACTAGTTCTTCCAAGTGAATCGCCAATTGTTGTGGCCAGCAACAACCCCCCTTCTTATTTAGTATTATTACTAATACCAAATAAGTGGGGACCCTTAGTTTAAAAATCCAAAAAATTTATTGGTGTTTTTTCATTTTCAATAAAACTTACTATCATTAACTTAAGAAAATTCTTTGGAAAATATTTAAATAAACTTAAGTTTATGATAGATTAGAATAAAACCTTTCTTTGAAGAAAATATCGCATCCATCGCAAAAAAGTAAAATATATCTTTTGCAAAGCAGAATCTTCTAAATTGCGATAGCGCGATCCAAAAACTATGCATTAAAATATTTATCGCAAATCGCATATCACAGAAAATATATTAACGGATATTTTTCATATGTTATATTTTACGATATTGCGATTTCGCGATGTTACGAGATTGCGATTTGCGAAAGTTGCGATTTTTGATATTGCGATGATATGAAAGTTGCGATTTGTGATATTGTGATTTTGCGATATTGCAAAGAAAATCGCAGATCGCATTATCGCAGATTCTTAAAGCTCGTTGTACGAAGAAAATATTTCCATAAATCGAGACCCGTTATGCGCTTTTATGTGAAGTTAATGAATTGATTGTCATTTATTAATGAAAAAGGATTTTGTTTTTATTGAAAGGTTATTTCACGTTAAAGTAATATCTTTCATACGCCTTCAGCATTTAAAACTATCCTGTCACCTTTCTCATATCATTATTCTCACTTAATTCATAAAACCACAGGCGCGAAGAACAGAAGACTATACAAAGCGATATACAGAGTATTATGGGAAAGAAAGAGAAAGCTCTGAGTTCTGAAAGTAAAGAGATGGCATCCTTGTACGCAGACACTGCTTGCAACAAAGACGCTGGTATCACCACTTGGGAGAGTATGTTTAATTTTCTTGAAGAAGAAAACCCAAGAGTAATGGATGTTGCGGCTACTGCAGGCTCAATTAATTCTTCTGAAGCATCTCTTACAGAGTTAGCTTGTTCATTTTTACACCGGATAGCAGCAAGACCTAGAATTTTTCCATATACAGACATGGTAAAATGGGTGCTGGATAACACTGATATTACGGACAGGCAGTTTAGAACTGAAGGTCAAGAGCTCATCGGGTCATTTACTCCAGAAGATTTGAGGCTTATGTATCATTTCCGGAGCCTCAGGCAACTTACAACAAACAATTTATGGAGAAATTTTCCAAGGAAAATGCAAATTTGGCGGAATGCACCAAGGAATGGTCCAGAAGAGATGAACCACTGAAGAAAGATAAACACAGTATGTACAATATTGGTTCACTCACTTCTCCATATTGTTTTGCTGCTGCTATCCTATGTAGGCTTTTTGGAAAGCCTGACATTAATAAGTTTTTGCCTGAATGGCTTCCCTTATTGAATGTTGTTGTTAATGCTACCATTGTGGACTGGGCTAAAATATTGTCTGATAACTTAGCCATGGCTATTTTCAATTACCGGTCTAAACGGACTGCCTCTCAAAGGATTTATCCTCCTTTTTATCTATCTGCTTATGTTATGGATTCAATCTGCTTTGTTTCTAAGTTCCCTTTAATGGGTTGGCAATGGACAATTCAAGATCCCCTACCCATTCACGTTTATCACAAAGAATTGTGGGAATCAAAGTTCATTCCTCATTTTTACAAAATTTGCCATGGCATAATGTTGCCTCTGTACAGAGTGTTGTATAATAAGGATGCTCCAAGGTTCTCCCCTGAAGCAGAAGTAGACATTCTCCCTGTCGCAAGATGGTTTGGAGAAGAATTGTTTACCTATGTTAGGGTTTTTGGAAGCTTTGCTTCTCCTCATGTTTTACCCTTGTATGTTCCGGATAAACTCATAGCTCGGGAAATTGCATATCAAACCTGTGGAGAGGGAGGTTTGACAAAAGAATTAAAGGATAAAAAGAAGGCCATCTGGCCACAATTTCCTATATCCTGCGGAGCATTTTCATTATTTGATGTTGGTCATGCGTTTAAGGAAGTAAAAAATATTACATGTTTACAATTGTTTAAGTTTCCGAAAAGGCTATTTGATCCATATGATGTTGTCAAGGATTTCACCACTGCAGTCAAAGTAAGAGTATTTTCTGGAGAAGAAGATCTTTTTGATGATATGTTTCAAGAAAAATGTTCATTTAAAGAAATTTTGCATTTAGCTCAAACACGGTTTTCCCCAGAAGAATTTCAAGAATTTAAAATGTACAGAGAAAGAAGATTAACCACTATCCCTTTGGATAATTTGCGATTGGAACCCGCAAGAGAACCAACTCCTAGTGTCAGTCTCAGTGGCAGCTCAGACACAGAAAGGTCTAAGTCAAAGTCTGACAAAGAAAATTCTGAACGTTCTAAAAAATATGATAATGATAAAAGTGAAGGCTCAGTGAAGGATACAGCTCAATCAAAAGAGCTTTCACAACAACAGACTTCAACCACTCCACAGTTGAATCTTCCACCTCTTAATGTACAGCAACCATCCATCAGCACTCAGTTAGATAAAGAATGGGAAACATTTAATGATTTGATTAATGTTGAAGGACAGAACATACAAACTCCTGTACAGACAGAAAAAGTTTTGGTTACAGAAATAAGTGGCAATGTCACAGAAACAGAACATATACCCATTACTCCCTCCTCTGAGCTTGTACTTAAAATAGAGGAAATTCCTTCTCTGGATATATTTTATAGCCCGCAACATAAAGCAGTAGTAAGGAAGCAAAGGAAAAAGAGGAAATTAAAAAGTGTGCTCTCTACTGATGCAGAACAATTGGATGTTTTATGGAAAGATCCTACTACGGATCCAACTGAAAATATTACTAAATTATCTCATATTAAAGGAGCCTATGCCTCCGCAAATATTGACAAAGCATCTGAGGTATGGCTATTATTAAATGAAAAAGAAAATCAAATACAACTTCTGCAACAACAATTGCAACAAGCCCATGCTAATAGTGAAGCATAGATAAAATTTGAAAATTTACAGCAAGAGTTTCAGCAAATACAGATCGGATATCAGAAAATCTTGGCCGAAAAAGAGAAACAAATACAGATTATGCAAGAGATGCATAAAGATGACCCCAAGATTACAGAGTTTATCTCAGAATCTATTTCCTTGAATAATCAACTACTGCAACAACAAGATATATTATGCCAGAAAATCTCACAATGGAACTCTTTTTGTCAAGAAAGTGATAAAATCACTAATCATGTCGTAGAATTACGACATGATTATGATTTAACTAATGAAAGAGTTACTAATTATTTGGCATGGAAAAATACAGAGGAAGGAAAAAGAGCAGGAACACCAATCATCAATGACAGTCATAATGAAATGCTCTTCAACAAATGGGATGCGCAGATCAGAGAGGCAGAAAAAGAAGTAGAGGAAGTAGCTACAGCAACGAGAAACATTACTGATTGTGTAAATGAAAATTTGCACAAGGTTAATTTAATTTCAGAAACTATTCCAGGATACCTTCCACAAGCAGAACAATTGCAAACAGAATGGAAATAGAAAGCTGAAGAAAAGGAAAAATCAATTCAAGGATTGACAAAATTAAATTGGGATTCTTACTGGACGTGTCTAGTAAAACCACGTAGTCAATGCAGTGCTCTTAATTGCATCATTAATTCTGCTGAGAAGATCACACCAACACTTGCTAATTCCGCCTTTTCGGGAAAATTAAAATCTGAAGTCGGCCAGCCTCCTCTTCTCAAATCAATGCTGGATACTTGCGAATTCAAAGATCAAATCCATAAATAGTTAGTTGATAATTCTTAATTTTAGATTTAGTTTTAGTTTTACTTTATTTTTTTCCTAGAAAAATGACAGTCATTTAAACCGAATCCTAAATTTTTGTAATAAACTATTTTTAGATTTATTTAGTAGTATTTAAACCCTTCTCATGCATTTAGAGAAGGGTCTTGAAATTTGTCAAAAAATTATCCTCAGAACATGCACTTCTGCACCCTCGGAGGAGGTTTTGATGAATGAATGGAATGAGATTTATTGATATATGTGTCTAATATCTGCTACTGATGTTGCATTTATGTACTCTTAGTAGATGTTGGATTAAGAAGATATAAGTCATTATTACTTCTAGCTCATGAGTAGAAACAGTTATAAATGGTACTTTTATCTCTTAACTATTTCTTCTTCTGTGTTAAAAGTGATATTTATGTTCAGTTATTTATATATTGATGCTTGAATGCTTAAGTTATCATTTGGCACTTTTGTACGGTGATAACTATTTATTTATGCTTAATGTATGAATAGCTTATTATGCGATATGTTTTTCACAACTGTTTCATCTAACTTTTTATATGAAATGGTTTATTTTTATTGAATTCTTTTCTTATAACAGTTGAATGATCTTTATTATCGATTGTTATTCAAAATCATTTTAGATCGCATAAACAAGATTATATCCCGGGTTTAGTTTAGAATTAGATATTTCTGTTTAAATTAGAATACAATTTGCATATGATTAGATTAGAAATAGAATAAAAGAATTTCACTTAGGAACCTTTTTAGAAAGGAAATATCTATTCTCAACACACACACATATATTGGGAAAATGGTCCCATTATCCCCAGTAGGACCCACTACACCAAACGGAAAAGGATTTGCTAACCAAGGTGCGGAACGGGTGGCTATCCCTCTTGTTGTAGACCCGATTTTCGGGGCTTCAACAGGATATTTCTTCTTTGATGTTACATCTACTACCAGTTAGTAATTGGGGATCAAATTTTTTACATTCACACAAGCAGCTAAGAGAAGTAATGGTTCTTCTCAAGGACACATATTATTATCATTTGTTTCTAGGCCTTCACAAGATAGTCATTTTAATCATTCTTGGAATATTCATTTCTCTTCATCATAGATGTGGTTGTGCCACCAGTAATTGGTTTTCAAGTCCCATAATATCTTAGATCAGTATAAGTATTGACGAAACACTAGGGTGATGGGTTGGCATGTGTACCATTTGGTTCACTACAAGAAATTTATACTGAAGGTGATGGACACAAAAAAGTAATGACTATGGTTTGTACCTTACCAATATTTTTTAATGAAGCTCAGTTTTAGAGACAATGACTACTATATTAATGAAATTTTTTATGTAGTTCTTCAATCTCCAAGGTGGCTGTAATTTCATATTTGTCTCTTGATGAAATCATATGTCTATAGAGAACCTTACTTGTAAAAGAAACCTGGGTAGTGCGATGTGTAGGAATAATTGGATTTCTCCCAACACATGGAATGAGGGCCAACATAGAGAAAATTTCCCAAATACATGTCAAGAAAAATATCAACTATGAAATTTGGTTCAACCCTTGTTGTAAATAATACTTAGAAAAATCAATTTTTTGGTTTTTTCCCCTATTTATTTTTTTTCTGCTCCTGAATAACATTATATAACATGAATCAAAATCTAAAAAACCTTGTTCATTCCAAACAATCCTTTCATGGAAAACAAGGATATTGTACCCACAAGAGTTGAATTGTGCTAACTATTAGGATTCATTGTTGTTTGAGTCTAGTCATTTATCTATGTTGATTAGGCCCTTTCCTCCAATGGCTTCTACTATGTTCTAGAAAATATTGTGACATCCAAATCATAACTATGTTCTGTGACAAGGATTTTTGGAATGCAATAGGTCCTACCTACCTTCTATAGTGGTAGAAACCATGTACGATGAAATATTTCCTTGGATCTCCTGAGGCACCTCAAATTTTGTGTTGTTTGCAAGTTGGAAGCCAATGCCATGCCAGTACGGGTAGATTGTTATTTTGCCATGAAAAATGGCTTGAATTTTGTACTAAGCTACCCTTTGTTTTTATTTATCTTTATGCATACATATATGGTATATATGTATATATGTATAATCAATATCATAGTAAATTTTAATCACTAACAATTATAACATAGTGTAGGGTATCCAAACCTTTCACATCCTTTGAGGATGATTGTTAAAAAATAATGTAGATGAATGTGTTGGTATGATTGTCTCGATCACATAATGATACGCATCCATTTTTCATTGCAGCAGATTCACATTGTATTGGATCTTGTGTGGATCCGGAGAGGTGACAATCTGAGATTTGAGGTTAGTTTTTGAGCTATTTATATCTTGTTTGTTGTGATTTTCTTTTATTTGCTATATAGATACCTAAAATACATACCACCCAAAAATACATCACTGAAGGCATAAATGGGCACTTCATTCTCCTCACCCTTCATTAGATTAAGGGGAGCTTGGCCCTTCAATTTCCCTTGGGTTGCAAGGTTGAAATATTTTGTATTCCTTTGGAATAGATTAGAGTGAGTACTTAGTTCCTTGATTATTACAAGCCATGGAGAGATTCCATTTGCTGACTGAAAATTAAGCTTCATAGTTCGTTTCATTCAGTTTACGTTTTATGCAATCCCCTTTTATGGGGAAATTTTATGCTCATTACGTTAGCATTGTGTGTAGTTCATAATTTTTCCAAATAATTTTTTTTAGGAAATTATTATCACAGTGTTATTCATCAGTAATTTTTACTATCTGGTAGATGACTAAATATTGGTTCTATATTTTTGAAAAGAAAATTCCCTGAATATTGTGAGTTTTAGAAATCTCACCGCTTTCATTATCCTTATGGAAATTTTTTCACTATTCTACCATTTTTCCATTTCATGGTCACCATGCCACTCCTAACAAACTCCTTATGGGCTTGTGCTACTCATCTCTATCCTATTTTCCCACCTATAACCTCATTACTCTATTTTTCCCTTACCCATAAAACCACTTTACAACTAGGGTTACCAATTAGCCTCTTCCCTCCCATGTTCAGCAGGTTCTGTTGGAAATTTTGTCATTGATGGCAAAGGAGATGGCAAAGGAGGAACACCTGAAACAACAACAAAGAAAAGAAGTAGCAGAGGCAGCAAAGAAATAGACAAGAAGCAGAGGCAACAAAGAGAGTAGCAGAGATAGAAAAGAAGCAGAGAGAAGCAAGAAGCGCAAAGGAGATGGGTGGAAGAATACTGTTGAAATGTAACAGTCAAACAACAGGGTTGCAGCAAAGCGGAAGCAACAGCAGAGACAGAGAGAGGAGCACAAAGAAACTAAGGCATTAGATATAGCAGAAAGGAAGAGACAAAGAAGTAGCAGAGGAAGAAAAGAAGCGAACAAAGGAAGCAAAGGAGTAGCATCAGACAAGGAAAGGAGGTAGCCTAGGCAGCAGATGAAACAATTGTCGTGGGCCCAGGACATCTCTTTTAACCTATGGGCATTTGTAATTTTGGAACGCTTGAATATTGTCGGCCGTGAAATTTCATTTCAAAGATGATTGAATACGATGGTGAAATACAATTATAATGATACACTCAAGACATAGTATACATTAATACAACATGGACAAAGGTGGGCCCAAAGACTCCATTATAATGATTCTTAACGTTTGTTGAAATCGGCTATAATGTATTGATATATATATATAAAGCCGAACCCTATATAATGAAATAGTATGTATGCCGTGGGTCCAATGTTGTTTTAAATGTTGATGGCTAGCCCTGTTAGTTAAGGTTTGGATATAAGAATATAAGTTGAGGTGCGCCCGGTTGAACTGTTGCATTAACAGATAAACTTTAGACAAAGCATTATTTCATTATAAGCAAGGCGAGTTAAAATAACTCTGGAGCCCGGAAGGTTATATTACTACACATATTAGTGCTGGGCTTAAGTCTGAGCCAAAGAATCAATATAATATTGACAGAGAACATCATATGTAGTGTGGGACCCGTACATAAAATTCCAAGAATCATTACCCAAGCTGGAGGATACATAAACATAAATTCCGAGAATCATTACCCCAGCTGGAGGATACTTTAAAGACTGAATCGGAAAAGTACACACATATATATATGCAGTGCTTTATATAAGTGTAGTGCCTTTTAAACAAAGAACCAAAGTACCATAAGGTGGGACCCTCACCCAATCGCATCGGAGAAAAGTTGGCAGTGGAACTTGTTATCAAAATATTGCGATTGCGATTGAGTTCCGGACCTGATTCATTATACACGGTGGCTCATGTGTATTTGAAGTACGGCTTAAAGATATGCCATCGTATCGGAAAAAAGAAGCAGAACATCAGAGCAATATATTAAAATATTGCGATTGAGATGAAGAATCGGACCAGATGGGCTTATAAACTATGATTCATATTTGTTTGAGTTCCAGAGAATTGATTTGAGTGGGACCATTTGTTCATCGCACTGCACTGCTGAAGGATGCAATTGCAATTAATCGCATCGGATCGATCGCAAAGGTATCAATTGAATCGGAGTAAGGGAAGAACATCGGAGAATAATATTGAAAGCTGCGATTACGATTAATCGCATCACAACTATCACAAAGGATCCAATCGCAATCGGAAGAATTCAATTGCAATTCATCACATCGACATATCAATGTGAACAGTGACTGATCTCAATCGGAAATAGTGATCGCATCGCATCGAATCAGAGTGATCGCATGGCATCGAAGGATAATGCAAGCTCGGCAAGTGGGCGCGAAAGGGCATTTTTTATGTATTAAAATGATTCTTTATTGTTATATTGAATGCGGCAGTTTATATGTTAAAAAAAATTCTTATCATGCCCAGAGATAAACTTGCGTTATATATAAAAATTTCTTGGGATATAATTCTAAAGTCGAATATTTGTTGTAGTGTATCATAGCAAGAGAGTTGAGGACACAATAGATGTTAAAGCCTCAGGCCCGATGTGTGAAAGCCATGAACACATATTGAACGATTTAATGATAGATTAACCATTGGGTTATGGTTTCTAAGGTTTCAATATCAAAGTAATAATGCCGAGAATGAACATTAATTGCTTAAAATAATAGAAGGAGAGAACCTTGCATAGAGGTCATATATTGGGTTTATAACCATGGCGATATTAAAGCCTCTACATTGAGTTATTTAAACTTCCAGTAGTCATATATATTGTAACGCAACTATATGTATACAGCAGATACACAATCATGGTGAACAGGAATTTGCACATGAATGAACTTGACAGGTGTACATGTGCAGGTGCACAGAGTAGCAGTAAATAGAGTATGCAGAACAGTCTCTTAACAACAGCAGAAAAAGACAAAACCAGCAAAGCCAAAGGCCAGAAAATGGGCTGAGTGAGATTAATTTTATGTAACCGAAAAGGTGAAATGTAAATGTTTTAATTGATTTATATTGTTGTGATGCATTGGCAAGTGTCTGGAAGAGAACAAATATCCCACTGTAATGATAAATTGGTAGCTACAGTTATGTTTCCTGAATGAGCGGATAAAAGAGATGAAAAGGTAAAAGGCAAAGAGACATGGCTGTCCATTTCGAATTCCCAGTAGAATACAAACAGCCATGAAGCTATTTTGTATAAAACAGGGTAATATCCAAGAGGAGAGGGTGATGAAAATAGAGTGAGAGAAGAAGAGAGTGTGCCGCATAATTGAAGAGAGTTGAAAATAAGAAAGCTGCAAGAGGTGAGAGAGAGTGAGCATAGAGAATGCTGAGTATGGAATTGAGGTAGAGAAGAGAAGAAGAAGGAGGAGCAAAACAAGATGTTGTGAAAAGTTAGAGAATGCAGAAATGAAGCAGTGAGGCAGAGAAGAAGGAGGAGATGAGAAGAGAAGGAAGAGTTGATAGTGAATCTGAGAAGATGCAGAAATGATATAAGGCAGATATGAAGACTGATGCACAGCAGTGAAGATGATACAGAACAGAGCTGATATCCAAGGTAAATCAGCAAGTGTTTTCCTTTTGAAAGAGTAAGGAAGTTGGAGCTTCCCTATCAAGTTGTAGCTTGATAGATGTCATTTGTAGCTGACTGAGGTTGGAGCCTCCTGTAGGTTGGTGCCTGCAGAAAATAGATGGGATTTGGTGCTTCCACATCAAGTTGTAGCTTGATAAAATGTCAGTTGTAGCTGACTGAGGTTGGAGCCTCCTGTAGGTTGGTGCTTGCAGAAAATTGATGGGAGTTGGAGCTTCCTTGCAAGTTGTAGCTTGCAGAATTGAGGTTGGAGCCTCCTGTAGGTTGGTGCCTACAGAAAATCAGTGGTGAGAGGGAGTTGGAGCTTGCTTTTGCATCACAACAATAATAAGATGTGGTTTTCTCCCTTTATGGGTTTCCACTTATATCTGGTGTCTCTGTGCATGATGTTTATGTGTTGATATGGTTTATCTCATCTGCTCAATACTTGTTGCTCTCATATTAAATCTACTGTTACATTATATTAATACTTGCTGCTCACATTCTAAGACTACTCACATATTAAGTTGAACATGAAATGAAGGTGTAAATAAGTTTTAATGAAAAAGTTTTAAAAGTCCATGAATGTGTTAAACTGATTCATCCCCCTCCACCCCCCCCCCCCTCTCAGTTTAACTAAGGGTTCAACAATTGGTATCAGAGCCGGTTCCTTTGGTGTAAGCTTAATAGCTTGAAGGAGATCTGGTTGAGTCATCGACTATCAAAATGCACCTGTGTTAAATACAATAAACTTTCCTGAATGGAGAGATAAGGTTAAAACAGGATTATTGGCTTATGAACCTGAAGTATGGAAGCTTGTATGTGATGGTTACTGCACAGAATCCCCCACGGTGAAAGAACAACAGAGGAATGCCAAGGCAAAATGTGTGATATATAACAATCTTCATAACAAGGATCTTGAGTTAATAATGGATTTAACTTCAACAAAAGAAATTTGGGACAGACTGCATTTCATGCATGGAGTAGACACTGAGGAATGCATTGTCAAGAAGGAGAAGAGAATTAAGAAAAAGAGAAATTCATGTCAAAAAGAAGATGTTCAATCAAATGAGGTACCTGCAAGTGTGAATGGTAGTAAGAGCCATGAAGAAATTGTAGCTGAAGAAAAAGCCAAACTTGACACAGCTCTGACTGAAATAGAAAAATTGAAGAATGAAAACAAAGACCTTAAGAGATTGGTACAAATATCTGATGAGAAAGAATATGAAGATAGGAAAGAAATTATTGGCCTGAAGACACAGCTTGAAGAGGAAAAGAAAATAGAAGACACTCTACTGCAACAAATGAAAGAGAAAAATATGGAATGTGAGAGACTGGAAGAAGAAGTAGCGAGCCTAAGAAAGAAATTAGAAAAAGCCCAAAGAGAATTATTAATGAATACTCCTCGAATGAAAAACTCTGAACAACTGGACCAAATTCTAAATGCTCAAAGGTCTCCTCTCATAAAGGCTGGGATAGGATATGAAGGAGAAACCAGTAAGTCCAAGGCAGAAGATAACAAGAAAATCTTCTTTGTAAAAGATGTAAAGGATAGTGAAGCAGCTCAGCAGATTACTACAAAAATAGAAGCCAGTAAGAACAGGATTTGTGAAGAAACAAATAGAATCAAGCAGCAACACGGTACGACAGAGAATGAGAAGATGAAACAATCAGTTGCTAAAGGCTCATATGCTCCTGAAGATGAATTGAATAAATTTGGAAGATGTCAAAGGAGGTTCTTTCCTCCTATGAAAAATATCACATGTTTTACCTACCACAAACAAGGACATATTGCAACATGTTGTAAGATAAAGAAAACCCAGTCCAGCCAGCAAAGGATGCAGCAAAAGAGAAGAACCCCTCAAAAGACAATCTTCCACCAGGTACACAAATCATTTCCATGGCTATTGTTACGCATGTAATAATTTTGGGCATAAAATTGTTGATTGTAAAATGTATTCAAGAAGAGGAACAAAATATTATACATCAACTCAAATTCACCTTTGTCAAATAAGATGTTATGTATGCCTTAAGCATGGTCACAAAGCAAAAGATTGTAAATTTCCATATATATTAAATAACTCTAGACAGATGATGACCAATCCAATCAAACAATACTATGAATCGGAAAGGAGTGTAGACATTACGATGAACCCCAATAGAGTATGGAAAGAAAAGAGAAAAGGGGAGCCTATCATCTCAATAACATAATAAATCCTCCATAGTCTCAGGGGGATCTGCTCTAAGAAGCAAAGAAAAAATCCATCCAGTGACAAATATGAAGCAACATCCCAGGGGGAGAGCGGTTCATATATAGACCCCATGAAAGTAGTCTAAGAAGAGCTCCTTGGAATAATGACATCTATAAGATCAAGAAGGCACAGAGAACTATAGAGAAAGAAGATCATCTGAAGTATTAAGTAGGTGACAGATTGATGGTAGAAGAGAAGAGAGCAATAAGCCATGATGATAAAGGAAAACTTAGCAATGAACATGTAAGCTAAGAAGACTTTAGCACATTAAAGTGATGATCACACTATGCCTCATACTGCTAGAATTAACAATGTATCACATTAAGAAGGATGAGTAAGAAAAGTGACTATCATCAGTTCATTACATCTTTCAAAAGGTCCAATTGGAGAAAGGCAGTTAAGTGAGTAATAAATCCTTGAGTAATCAGCCCATGAAGATTCATAGAAAAGAAACTGAAGATATCTTCCTGAAGATCATTATGTTAGACAGTTGAATTGCACCTAAAGTAGTATTGATTCTGGAGCAGTCCTAGAAAAGAAATGCAATGACATTATTTTAAATCAGAATGACAGACTAAGCAAAAGGTTAATGATGAAAAGATCAGATTCAGTATATTGATGACTGTGAGTGTGAACAGTGGAAATCTCAATAGTAGAATTTATGAAGGATGTCTTAAATTATGGGTAAATGTGCAAGCTAAAGTGAAATCTCTGCATATTTTATCAAGGTAATATCATTTGGTACTTGGTACAAGCAACATGCCTATCAACAGAATATCAAGTGTTATCATGGAGCAGCAGCAGTATGGTACAGGTCCTCGGGATCAAAGGACTATGGCAAGAATGCATCAAGGTAAAATTCCTAGGGTTATCTGCATTCAACATGAAAAGGTCAGTAGCAGAGCTAAAGGATCAGTATCTGATTTACACTTGAAGGATTATATTATGCATTGAAGCAGTATCTGTTTCTCTATATATAATTTCATGCCTTCCTGAAGTTGGTACATGTATATCTTCAAGGCCTTTTTCTTAAGATCAGCATAAGGGATTGGCTGGTAATTCACCTTTAAAGAGAGATCGATCATTGACATACATACCTCCTCATGTCATAAAGAAAACTGCATGATTGTTAAATGAGACTGACCAATACATTGAAGGATTTTTTTTGAAAGTACAGTGTGCAATCAGTGAAAGTCATTTGGTCTCTTATATTGAAAGATATTGCCTATTCTCACAATAA